>BQNB010006474.1:0-97377 GCA_026074375.1 Tanacetum coccineum | reverse complement strand
TTGATGAGATATACTATATATTACTGCGACACGCGTTTGACGTTTATTAGGTGCGGTTGGAAATTTGCACATTGCAAAAGGGAATGTATATTAGTAGTCAAAGCTCATGTGATTTTACTACCGTCACAATTATTGGTGAAACCGAAGAACAAAGAATTATCCAAAGGAATTATTCAGAATTATTATGATGGTGAAGATGGTGAAACTACACCGAGATTTAAAGGTTTGTTAAAAAAAGAGAAAAAGAAAAGAAAAAATAGAAAGAAAGTTTGAAGAAAATCGTTTCGCAAAAAGCATTACCGAAGGAATTATACGAATGATCGATTATTCGTTGATACGTTTAAAAATCAACGATGTAGAGTATTGTACAAAGTGGAAGATATCACCACTTGCCTTGTAAAGTATGTAAAGTTTTGGGATGATTGGGAAGTTGACCATTATGGGAACGCCAACTTAGGTTGTTGTTTTTGATCTATGATCAAGACGTCTAAAAATAGTTGTGTCTTTGTCATGATAAGGGTCTGGAAATAATTGTCTAGCAACTTGTATCTTAAGTCTTAATCTATTTGTTTCTTGATTTTTATTTAATAACAATTTGCTTCCCTCTCACCTAATGATTAACCACGGGTTTTACGCGAATGAGGATGTGATCGAGCATGCATGTCTATTTCGTCATTACAGACATGTATGCATGTCTCAACTGCCTTTTTGGTTTATTAATATTGGTGAAAGTTAGAAGGTTCCTACACTATATCTGTAACACCCACCCCGAGGGGCATCAGATTGCGCAGTGGAAATTAGCAATTTGGTGTTACTAAATAGAATCCTTTACTAAGAATATAGAAAACGACTCAAATAAAACGTTTATCAAACATGTGTTCCATAATTATTCAGAGTCAAAAGTGCGTTTAGGTCCCCTACAGAATCGTAACCCAAACCATACAATATTTGAAAGACAATTGTTCAAATGAAAGACATTGTTTTAAACATAACACAAGACATTGTTTTTGAAAGACCGAAAAACACAAGTAGCCTTTCCTTTAACTCAATCACCATACACGCACGACACCTCCACACCATCATTTCCTTCAGCCTTGATTACCTGGGATAAAACATGTTTAAAACGTCAACAACAAAGTTGAGTGAAATTCATAGAGTTTAAAGTAATCAGTAAGTAAAGATCTTTGAACACATAATTAGTTATCAGGAAAACAAAGCAACAAATGCAATGTATAGAAACTTTTTTTCTTTCGCGAATTAAGCTCATGACACCGAACGTTAACAATACATATGGCATTTCATATGTTTAAGTGCCCCAAACTAGGTATTATTGTCATATACCTTCTATATTTCTAATAACAAAATGTCCGTTTGACAGGGTGTTCTTAAGGATTCAAACCCCATACATTGCAGTCAAACCCAATAGATCTATTTAATGCATTAGCGTTCACCCATTATAAGCGATTGATGGTTCATGAATTAAGGGACTTCAACAATAGCAACTTATGCAGAAACAATCTCATATCGGGTCTAGCATACCATAAATCATATGTGTTCGATTTTATAAAACAAACATGTATCCCCCTCGCGGGTTTAAAACATTTAAAATAGTTCAAAAGCGAGGCTATGAACTCACCTTAAGCAAAAGATCCAAATCAATCAATCAACAAGCACAATAAGCTTCACGTCTCAACCGCGACCTATATAATACATATATAGCGGCACGTGACTAAAAGTATAACATATCATATATTGCATACTTGCATATATATATATATATATCATTATTACGTATACACAATCATATACTAGAATCTCCAAGTGTGACGCAAAACATTTCGCTTTGATTTACTTAACAATATTACAACGCTTTTAATAAAGTTTCCACTTATAGAAAGCTTGCCGAAAGTAAGGATAATATAATCCCAACTTAGCATTTCACCTTAGTTTAATTAACATTACGAATCATTTGCTTGTTATAAACTATATTTAAAAATATACGCAAGTTTGACTTTCAAAAGTTAAACATCGTAGTTGACTTTTAACCCAAAAATAACTCAAACTTGAATCGGCCGTAAAATCTTCGTATTTAGGAGTTACAATGCCTACCTTATATCAAAACGGACCTTAGAACATCCTTTATCATATTTAAAAGCCTAATTTAGATTTTAAAATTTTCTCGACACGCTATGGTCAAGTCAAACGTTCTAGCCAACAAAAGTCAACACAAAGTCATACCAAAACTCATTTTTACCAAAATCCAACCCTTCCAACATGTTTAGCTAGCCTATTAACATGTACTAAAACCATCAAACATATGTTCATACTTGAAATACTTTTAAACCCATTTTGCACTTGAATCAACTAGCTATAATCACATATATGTAATAACCAACTAATCTAGCAACAAGTAAACATAAACAAGAGCTTAAAAAGCTAGAACAAAGCTCAAATTTTGTTTCCCCTTTATTTTGAAATCAAACAAGCACAAGGACCAAACCAAAACCAGTTTTTAAATCAAACCACTTTAATATAACACTAATCTAACACCCCTAAACACTTCCTTATACACCAAATCACTCGAAATTGACCAAAAACCCAACTTCTTAAATACTCAGTGCATGTGAGGTTTCTTTAGTTGGATTTGTAGAGGATTAAACAAGGATTAATATGGTATAATCGGATTTAAATGCATGTAAGTAATAAATTTTTGATGATGATTTATGTGTGTGTGTGTGTTTTCGTACGGTCAAGAAAGGGAGAGAAGCAAGAGATTGAATTTTTTTGTAAAGTGTTAAAATGGAAGTATTAGGCTTCCTTTTATAGAAGTAAACTTTGATCAATTGGCTATTTAGGTCCCTCCTCATAAGTTCTTGCAAGTTTAATACAAATTGGTTATATTTTTGTTACTTAGCCGACCAAACACGGGTAACATCACGTTAGTGACTATTTTAAATCCGTCCCACTAAATATAGTTTAAAACCTTCATTAAAATGTTAAACCTCGTAAAACACGAGCTTTAAATACGGTTTTTACAAAAACTAGAGGAAACGACGTAAAATACAAAAATGACATATTTACGCTCTCGGAGCATTCAAATATATTTTTTTGACTTTCTTAAATGCTAAAACAAATAGAAACTAAATCACAGAATGAGATCCACCAATAAATGGAAATTCTAATCAACCACATATAGCATAACGACTATAATTATTTACGTAATTAAGATAACTAACTTAGGCTAGGGATAGACGTTGACCTGAAACTCGGGTTATTAAATTCTCCCCACCTTTAGGGAGTGACGTCCCGACACTCAGCTCGTCTTATCCACTCTTTCTGCTTTGTTCTTACTTGTAAAGGGATGAGGGTACTTCTTTTTAATCTGATCCTCACATTCCCAAGTAAATTATGGACCTCTTTGCATATTCCAATGAACTTTAACTGTAGGTATCCGACTCTGCTTAAGTCGCTTAACCTCTTTATCAACAATCTCTACTGGTTCCTCAATCATATGCAACTTATCATCAAGTTGGATCTCTTCCAACGGAACAATAACTTCACCTTCCGCTTGACACTTTTAGAGATTCGAAACATGAAAAGTACTATGAATCCCCTTCAACTCTTTAGGCAACTCTAATGTATAAGCCACCGGACCAATTCTAGCCAAAACCTTGAATGGACCGATATAACGTGGACTTAACTTTCCGCGCTTTCCAAAACGCACAGTGACCTTCCATGGCGATACCTTAAGTAATACCATATCACCAACTTCAAACTCAAACGGCTTAAGTCACTTATCTGAATAACTCTTCTGGCCACTACAAGCAGCTAACAAACAATTCTTAATCTGGACAATCTTCTTAGTCGTATCACGGATCAACTCTGGACTGGTGAGTTGGCTATCCCCAACCTCACTCCAATATACAGGCGATCTACACTTTCTTCCGTACAAAGCTGTGTATGGTGCAACTTTAATACTTGCATGATAACTATTATTGTACGAGAACTTGACCAATGGTAGATGGCGATCCCAACTACTTTCGAAGTCAATCACGTAGGTACGCAACATATCTTCCAGCGTTTGTTTTGTCCTCTCACTCTAACCATCTGTTTGAGGGTGGTAAGCAGTACTCATATCCAAATTAGTCCCCAATGCTTCCTGAAGTGATCTCCAGAAATTAGACGTCAAATGGCTATCTTAATCCAAAATGATCGAAACAGGTACACGATGCCTACACACTATTTCCTTCAAATACAGTCGCATGAGTTTCTCCATACTATCCGTTTTCTTCATAGGCAGGAAACGAGCTGATTTGGTTAGTCGGTCGACAATAACCCAAACCGTATCATACCCACTTGGCGTTCTTGGCAGTCCGCTCACAAAATCCATACTAATTCTTTCCCACTTCCAAACAGGAATCTCAGGTTGTTGCAGCAACCCAGATGACTTCTGATGCTCAGCTTTAACTTTTGCACAAGTTAAACACTTACTAACATATGTAGCGATATCAGCTTTCATATTCGGCCACCAATACAACAACTTCAAATCTTGATACATCTTATCCGATCCCGGATGGATAGAATACATGGACTTATGCGACTCATGCATAACCAAATCTCTTAATCCACTGAATCACGGTAACCAAACATGATTCCCAAAATAATGTGTTCCATCATGGCGAAATTCGAATATCGGCTTAATCAATCTCCCCAAATTTTCTGCTTTTACATTCTTTCTTTTCATGGCTTCTCCCTGAGCTTCATGAATCTGTTTCGGTAAATCATTGTGAACAGTCATCATTAAATCTCGAACACGTAATGGCTTATCCCTTTCCTTACGACTTAAAGCGTCAGCCACAATCATAATCACTCGGTAACTCAATCAACCTTCGTTGTCTCAAGTTCAACTCTTTCTGATTTAGGATATATTGTAGGCTCTTATGGTCAGTGAAAACCATAATTTCGTTCCATACAAATAATGTCTCCACAATCTAAGAGCAAAAATAACGACTCCTAACTCCAAATCATGAGTAGTGTAATTTTCTTCATGGACCTTCAATTGTCTAGAAGCATACGCTATCACCTTTTCTCTTTGCATCAACACGGCTCCATAACCCTTAAGAGATGCGTCACAATAAACCACGAAATCTTCTGTTCCCTCAAGTAATGCTAAGATCGGTGCACTACACAACTTTTGCTTCAACGTTTGAAAAGCTTCTTCTTCTTCACTTCCTCATTCGTACTTCTTATTTTTCTGAGTCAACTTAGTCAGTGGCTTAGAAATCAAAGAAAATCCTTCAATAAACCTTCGATAATAGCCCGCTAGTCCAAGTAATTGTCTCACATCCGTTGGCATCGTTGGTTCAGCCCAACTCTTAATGGCCTCGATCTTGGCAGGATCAACATAAACACCACTACGATCAATCACATGACCCAAAAATTATATTGAATCTAACCAAAAATCACACTTCAAAAACTTGGCATACAATCTCTCTTTCTTCAGCAGCTCCAGAATAGTCTTTAAATGCTTCTCATCATTCTTGGAATAAATCAAAATATCATCGATGAACACTATGACAAACTTATCCAGATATGGCTTGCATACTCGGTTCATCAAGTCCATAAACACAGCAGACGCATTAGTCAATCCAAACGGCATTACATGGAACTCAAAGTGACCATACCGAGTTCTAAATGCAGTAATCAGAATATCTTCCGCTTTAATGCGTAACTGGTGATATCCTGATCTCAGATCGATCTTAAAATACATGCTAGAACCTTGCAGCTGATCAAATAAATCATCGATTCTCAGAAGAGGATAACGATTCTTGACAGTCAACTTATTCAACTCGTGATAATCTATACACATCCTGAAAGATTCATCTTTCTTCTTCACAAATAAAACCGGTGCTCCCCATGGTGACGAACTTGGACGAATAAATCCTTTCTCCAACAACTCTTGCAATTGTACCGACAACTCTTTCATTTTCGATGGTGCCAATCTATACGGAGCACGTGCAACAGGTGCAGCTCCTGGTACTAGATCAATTCGAAACTCAACTTGCCTCGACAGTGGCAGTCCTGGTAACTCCTTAAAAAACACCTCTAGAAAATTACGAATTACAGGCACGTCTTCTAATCGTTTCTCCTTTGATTTATTCTTCGTAACATGTGCCAAAAACAAATGACAACCTTGCTCAACGTACTTACGGGCCTAAATACACAAAATAAATTTCAATCGAGATCGACCTTTGTCACCTTCAACTATTAATGTCTTATTCTCATACGGTATATGAACAACTTTCTCGCCACAAATGATAACGGCATCGTGCTTGACAAGCCAATCCATACTGATGATGACGTCAAACGTACCAAGTTCAATAGGCATAAGATCGATTTCAAAAATATAGTTCACTAAACTCAAAGTGCAACCTTTTAAAACAGTGTTCGTACTAACTACCCTTCTGTCAGCTAACTCTACTTCATAACTATCCTCTATTTTAATCGGTTTGATATCGAGCAATAAACTAAATCTAGTGCTCACAAAACTCCTATCGGAACCCAAATCGAATAAAACAGAAGCATATCGGTTATTTAGCATAAACGTACCAGTAACCACATTTAGACCCTTCGACTCAGCGTCCTTAATAACATAAGCTCGACCATGAACTTCTCTAACTTCTTCTTGCTTCACCTTCTTCGGACATCGGTTCCTAATATGACCTTGCTCACCACAATCATAACAAGTCCAAATAGGCTAAGCGTTAGCACCCGTAGCAACACTCTTCTCCCTACAATACCTTGCCTTATGTCCAACCTTTCCACACTTGTGACATTTGATCGTACACTGACCAACATGGCGAGTAAAACAAAAACGTTCAACAAACAAAGGAATCTACCATCATAGGAGCGTAAACCAGGCATGCCGCATTTCCATGCTTTTTTTGTTATTCTGCAAAGGTCTGACGAGAGTTATCCTTTTGATTGCCCTTACCACAAAATTTCCCCCTGAGTTTTCCCCACTTTCGCTTTTTTACCTCTTCAAAATTCTGTCATTTCTAGCTTGCGACTTCTACTCCATCACTTATGAGCCATATGTACTGCTTCATTCAAATCCGCCAGCTTAGACGAGGTCACTTCACCCTTAATGTTATCCGTTAAACCTCAAATATAAGCATCATCCTTCACTCTTTCAGGCTCAACCATTCTCGGACACATCAATGCAAGCTCGTTGAACCTCTGAGTATAAGCAACAATGTCATACTCCTTAACCCTCAAGTTCCACAACCCGTGCTCCATACGTTGTATCTCTTCTATCAAACAAAACTCAGCATCATACAGTTGCTTCATCTCAGTCCAAGGCATTTGGTTCACAGTCTCCAAACCCATAGTTGCAACTTTAGTTTTCCACCAAGTCAAAGCTGGTCCTTCTAATGTAGCAGCAACAAACTTTACCTTCTTGCCCTTGACACATTCACTGATCTCGAAAACACTCTCAGTTTTCTCGAACCACCATCGCAATTCAACAACTCCTTCAACTCCACGAAAGGCAGCAGGATTACACTTCATAAACCCAACAAAAGTGCACTCACGAACGGCAGGTGCAGTGTCTCGACCCCTAACTGGCCCAGATTCACTAGCATCGTTCCTAACATTCACTTGCCTTGCCCGCTCAGCAGCAATAGCAACATCAACACTTTCCTTGATTATTCGGAGAATAGCAGTTTGAGTCATAGGTGCAGACTTTGGAGGCATGATTCTGTCACGTCACACAGAAAACAATCTGGTAAGCATTCATAACATGATATTCTCATAACATGATATAATGACAAATCAACCACAACAACAGCCACATAGTATCAGTAGTAATCAAAAGATAGTCATTCATTTTTCATCACAAAGAGTTAATACATAGTTGTATTGTTTCATGAAATGATACAAATCGTTACAACTAATAGTACTAGTTCTACCAACTGAGGACTCATTTTAGTGATTACACAACAAAAGAAACTACAATTGAAACTAAACTACTACACATCAGGAGGAGATCCTTACGGCTCAGACAAAGGACTATTCTCGTATTCAATCGGAACATCAATAGCTTCATTCGGTCTTTCTTCAAACACAAATCCCCTACGAATCATTTCTTGATAGAACTCATGAGCTCGAACTCTAGTCCAATGGAGATCTCTCTCAACTCGTTCATTCTGCATACGAAGGAATGTGTTGGTCAAACCTAGCTTTCTTCAATCCTTCCTTCAGTTTCTACACTCAGCTTTTTCTTCAAACATTCCGAGCTTCTCAATCCAACTTTTCCATTGCTGCAGGTCCTTGTTCCATACTAGAACGCACTTCATTACCCAAATCTAAAATCAACTTACCATAAAACCTATCCTTTACCTCTCCTTTCTTATCGACCAATGCATGCGCCGTCTCGCGACCACACAATCGTCTCGAAAAATTAACCATTCAACTAAAAAGAGTCAATATCCCGTCTCATGAAACCAGGTAGCAATTTATCACCATCCTCTCGAGGAATAGCGGTAGTAGACGATTCACCAACCTCATAGATACTAACAGGAATAGTCTCACCCTCATGCTTAATTGGATTCTCAACATCAATCTCATTATTAGGTTCAGACTCAGAAGCAGGCGGCGGAGGATTAAGAGGATCCACCTCTTCGTAAGGATATGTCAACTCTGGCTCATTCTCATCTTCCTCAATATCGATTTCCATATCGTCTTCATCTTCTTGAGGATCTTCTTCTTCCTTAAATTCGCCTTCTTCTGGGTCTTCGTCTTCATCTTCTAAGACAAGTTCGAGAACAACAAGAACATCATCATGTTGATTCGGCTAAACAACGGGTACATCATGATCATGATTGGGAGGAATCACATTCACCATGATAACCTAGAAAATATCATATAATACTTACTTAATAGCGTATCACTTCTTATTATTATCATTCAATAGCATTCCGATAATAATACTATCATTAAAATAACGGTTCGCATCAAAGCGCAACAAACAAAATTTACAATTCGCGACATTCTCGATCCGCATATATCTTAGTTATATTTCAAACATACATAATGGTAGTTACCATATAATCACATGCCATTTTATGCATACAACACATGCACAAATGCACCAATACATAATGCTTTATGCATCCAACACATGTATAAATATCCATACTTAACCAATCACACATATAATACATACATAAATATATTTACACATAACAATTAATAAATGTACCTTACATGTAACCAATGGCAACGAGGAGTATCGACGTGCGTATAGAAGCGTCATAGTTTAGGTTTTTTAAAAGACTCGACCTAGTTCCTTACAACCTTAGACTCTTGACATTACTTTGATATCTAAAATGAATACATCCGAGTTTTGAAAACAACCTAGTTCTTTACAACCGAAGCTCTTGATACCAATCTGTAACACCCACCCCGCCACAAGAGGCATCGATATCTGCCGCAGCGTCTAATAAATTAGCAAGATTTGGTGTTACTAAATAGCATCCCGTCACCACGATAATAGAAAATGACTCAAATATATGTTTACCAACGTGAGTTTCCATAATATTCAAGTTAAAAGTGCATTTAGGTCCCACAGAATCGTAACCACCGTCTATTACAAACCATGAAAAACATATTGTTTTCAAATAAAGACATTGTTTTAAACACCACATAAGATATTGTTTTTTAAAGACAGGAACACATAAGAAGTCTTTCCATAAAATCCATCACCACACGTACGACACCTCCACGCCATCGTTGCCTTCAGCCTTGGTTACCTGGGATAAAAACATGTTTTAGAAACGTCAACAACACAGTTGATGAAATTCATAGAGTTTTAAATTTACTCAATAAGAAAAACCTTGTGAACACATTAAATAGTTCTCGGGGAAACAAAACAACGAATGCAATAATATAGCAACTTCTATTCTTTCAACGCAATAAATCTTATGACACCGAACGTTAACAAAACATATGGTATTTTCATATGCTAAAAGGTCCCCAAACAAGGTACTATTGTCATATACGCTACAAATTCCTAATATAACAAAATCTGTCCTGTATGACAGGGTGATCCATCAAGGATTCAAACCCCCGGACAAAAGGGTTGTCAAACCTAAACAGATCTATTTAATGCATTACGTTTACCTCACAACAAGGCAATAACGTTCATGAAATAAGGTGACTTCGACAATAGCAACTTATGCGGAAACCAATCTCATAAACGGTACAAGCATACCAAAAATTCATATGTGTTCGAAGTTTATCCAAACAAAACATGTATCCCCTCGCTGTTTAAAAACAATTAAAAGAATTTAATGCGGGGCTAATGAACCTCACTTTAAGCAAATGATCCATTAAATCAATCATACCCAAGCGCAATAAACTTTCATTCACGTCCTCAACCGCAGACCTATTGTAGTACATATATAGCGGCACGTGACTAAAAGTATAACATATCATATATTGCATACTTGCTATACATATAGTACGATATATAATATATATATATATAATATAATATATATATATATATCACTATTACGTATACACAATCATATACTAGAATCTCCAAGTGCGACGCAAAATATTTCGCTTTGACTTACTTAACAATATCACAACGTTTTTAATAAAGTTTCCACTTTTAGAAAGCTTGCCGAAAGTAAGGATAATATAATCCCAACTTAGCATTTCACCTTAGTTTAATTAACATTACGAACCCTTTGCTTGTTATAAACTATATTCAAAAGTATACGCAAGTTTGACTTTCAAAAGTCAAACTTCATAGTTGACTTTTTATCCAAAAATAACTTAAACTAAAATCTTCATTTTTTGGAGTTACAAGGCCTACCTTATATCAAAACGGACCTTAGAACATCCTTTATCATATTCAAAAGCCTAATTTAGATTTCAAAAATTTCTCGACACGCTATGGTCAAGTCAAACTTTCTAGTCAACAAAAGTCAACACAACGTCATACCAAAACTCATTTTTACCAAAATCCAACCCTTCCAACATGTTTAGCTAGCCTATTAACATGTACTAAAACCATCAAACATATGTTCATACTTGAAATACTTTCAAACCCATTTTGCACTTGAATCAACTAGCTATAATCACATATATGTAATAACCAACTATTCTAGCAACAAGTAAACATAAACAAGAGCTTACAAAGCTAGAACAAAGCTCAAATTTAGTTTCCCCTTCCTTTTGAAATCGGACGAGCACAAGGACCAAACCAAAACCCCTTTTTAAATCAAACAACTTCAACATAACACTAATCTAACACCCCTAAACACTTCCTTATACACCAAATCACTATAAATTGACCAAAAACCTAACTTCTTAAATACTCATTGCATGTGAAGTTTATTTAGTGGGATTTGTAGAGGATTGAACAAGAATTAATATGGTATAATCGGATTTAAATGCATGTAAGTAATAAATTTTTGATGATGATTTATGTGTGTGTGTGTGTTTTCGTACGGTCAAGAGAGGGAGAGGAGCAAGAGATTGAAATTTTTTATAGAAGTAAAATTTGATCAATTGGCTATTTAGGTCCCTCCGTCTCATAAGTCCTTGCAAGTTTAATATAAATTGGTTATATTTCCGTTACTTAGCCGACCAAACACGGGTAACATCACGTTAGTGACTATTTTAAACCCATCCAACTAAATATAGTTTAAAACCTTCATTAAAATGTTAAACCTCGTAAAACACGACCTTTAAACACGGTTTTTACAAAAACATTGGGAAACGACGTAAAATACAAAAATGACATATTTACGCTCTCGGAGCAATCAAATATATTTTTCTAACTTTCTTAAATGCTAAAACAAATAGAAACTAAATCATGGAATGAGATCCACCAATAAATGGAAATTCTAATCAACCACATATAGCATAACGACTATAATTATTTACGTAATTAAGATAACTAACTTAGGCTAGGGATAGACGTTGACCTGAAACTCGGGTTGTTACAATATCATTCTTTATCCTAACCGTTGGTTAAATTCGATTAGGGATGTGATCGAACACACCTGTCTATCTCTGCGTTCCAGGTGTGTATGTGTGTTTCAACTGACTTGTTGGAGTGGTACTTCTGGTGAAAGATTGTAGAATGATTAACCGTACACCTTTCAATACAAAAAACCTATATTTACCTTTATAAACTTGTTACTCCTTGGCTTTAGTGGTGGAGATGTGTATCCTTGCCAAGCTTATGATAGAATACTCGTTACGACCGAGTAATTGAGCGAATTAGTTACATGTTACCACATAGATTAGTTGATGTTGGATCGTTGACTGAATAGATCTTAACCTTTAGATTGTAAAGGGTTTGTTTCTTTAGATAATTCTAAAGCAACAATAATGAAACAATGATTTGAACACTATTGATTATGTGGAAACTAATCAATAATGCTAAGAAGAACATTATTAAGAATCACAAAAGAACTTTATATTATGACTTGAATCTGCCTAGGTTATAGATTATAAAACTATGATTGCTAATATGATCTCTATTGATCTGTGTAGAATTATGTCTACTAACTATGCCTAGGGTTCCTTTTATAGACTAAGGAAACCCTAATAGGCTTTACAAAAATGCATACAAAGATCATGCATATCCTTTCCTAAGATATCTCATGCATATCTTATAAATGGTACTAACTATTTTATACTAATGGTATTAACTATTTAATCAGTACTAACATTTTATGTAGTCTGTCATATACAAATTATCAACTAGCGTACAACTAATATAACTAACTGTTCTAAGTCAAGGAATGTCATAATTCCCAACAATCCTCCCCTAAACATTGATTGTTGAACTTGTTTAACTTCATGTTTACTTTAGTGGTAACATACTTGGTAGAACCAGGAGGATGTCTCCAAACACTTCTATTCTTCAAATTTCCATTTTTGATGAACTTGATAAGTTATCAACTCTGGCAACCTTAATTTTTCATTAAAGGCTTCCTTCTTTTATCATCAAATGCACAGCAAAATCCAACTAATTGGCTTTGTAGTTTTCTAGTGCAAACTACCAGCCAATAACGGATTTATATACTCTTACTCAGTAGCCATTTTGCATCCTGTGGATAGCTAATTCTTCATTGTAAAGCAACAATAAGTGAAATTGATAGGCCTTATAGTTTTGAGTAAACAATCAACTATCAATGGATTTGATTTGTCTTTACCAAAAGCCGTTTGCTTTTGGACTAGTCAATGCTTTATTGCCATAACATGGTGCCAGGATAATGATAATAGTTTTTTAGTAAACTATCAGCTATACCACATTTGATTAGGTCTTTACCTAATGAACTGATTGATCATGGACTAGCTCAACTCTTCCTATTGAAGCAAGTTGAGTTAAGGAAGCAAAATATAAATATTTGGTAAATGGTCAACCATAAAACGGATTTGAGAAAGACTTTACCTAAAAGACGTTTGCTTATGGACTGAGCCTAGAAATAGTTCTTATGTGGTTTTTTAAACATTGTGATGAACTGATGACGCATGTTGTTGTGTGGTTTTGAAACCAACATATCAAAGATCACGCTTTTACTTCCATCTTGGGGGCCTCTACACTATCATCTGTTGCTCAATTAAACCTTAGAGGCTAAATCAAATATAGTATCATCATCAGATACAGCTGTCAATCCTTAGATCCATCATAAATCCTCTCTCTCAAGTGTGTTTTTAGTAAGAGGATATCTTCTCTCTAGTCTACATATTGATCTCAATAGACCAATTCTAGTCTCAAGAGAACATGAACATCCATATTTTCATAGAATATCCAGAACTCTGAAGGCTTCACTTCACTTCTTAGATTCTTTTCCAGAGGTTCATCATATTCCCTTTGACTCAAAAGAAACATAATCCTTAAATCTCCCCAAAGAAGTAGATTCAATTCCTTCTGGAGGTTATTGTTTCAAACCTTTTCATTACTAGACTAGTATCGCAAAAACCAGGTCCATCCAATCAAAAAGTTTAAATCATCTCAAAAAAGTCTTGATCCACCTTGAACTTCTATTCCATCAGGGCTCTAAAAACTATGTATAAAAAATCAATTCTCTTCCATAATGACCATAATCATAAAACTTTGATTCCTAGTTGATGAAAGGATACCTAGTGCCCGAATTCAATAATAAAATCTTTTCTTCTTCTTCTTCTTCAGGAACTATCTTTAGAAAGGTTCTTAGTTGATTCTCCTCTTCTTGATTAGAATCGGTCTTTTGACTTTTAGACCTCTTTAGAGCTTTCATCTTAAGTCTCCTTTCTGATCTTTTCCTAATATTCTCCTTAGGTTCTTTAATTTTAGCTTTAACCTTAGTAGTTTTAGGTTCTTCAGAAACCTATTCTTTATCCATACCAGCTGCTTTCTTGTTCATCTTTTCAATCAAATTTTCATCTTTATCAGAACCAATTAGAATGAAATTTTCATATGACCTTTTTACCTTTTCATACATCACTTGTATTTCTTCAAACTTCTTTTTATTCAGCTGAGCATGTCTGTATCCACCTACATACTTCAAGTATGTTATCATTTGGTTTCTCAGCTAATTTCTTGTAGGAAGCTTGTTTCTGATAGCCTCAGATCTCTGTTGAGCAATAAATCTTCTTTGTGCAACAATGGGAATCATGAAAGAAGACTTGGCTCTTTGTTGCAATGAGTGAACTTTTCTCTCCTCTTCTTCTTCTTGAAAGCATCTCAGCAAGAAGTCATTGTCTGGCTAAAAGTCTTGGTTGCTTGGAATAAAATCATAACTCATCAGGTGAATGCAGCTATTAGTAGGCTTCTTTTCCTCAGCTAAATTCTTCTTCTCCTCTTCTACTTCCCAGCTTCCACCTAAACCTTTCTCGCTATTTCTTCATCATCACAATGCTGAGAAAAACGTTTCTTCACTATATTCATTTACACCTTCTGATTCGCATTCTGATTTAGGCTTTTTCATCTCAAGTACTTTCTTGCCTTTTTCTTTAGGTCAATATTTGGAAGTGGCTTCAAAAGTTAAATTGACCTTCACAGTTGTATTCTTCGGTACTATCAGTATCTTTAATCTCAAATCCTTTTTGCTTAGTCTTATTTTGGCTTAGTCTTATTTTGGCTCATGGTAACCAGAAATTGAGAATAGTTCAATCATCTCTGAAAACAGTTTAGAGCAAGGATCACTTTTCAAACAATATGAATTTTTCCATCTTTTGGCTCAATAGTACCCGGCTTTATTTTGGCTCAACAGTACCTTCCATTAGGGCTTGTCGGTACTAACTTTTAGCTTGTTGGTACTAACTTGATCTCACCAGTACATTTATTTGGCTTGTCGGTACTAACTTGATCTTCAGTACTTACTCTTGTTTCTTTACTGTCCTTCACTATCCCCTCATCATGAGCATCCTCAGTCTCCATGTAATCCATTGCATCATCAAGATCATCAAAAGCTAGATCTTTATGGCACTGCTATGGATTCAGCATTTGGGGCAGGTTTGCCTTCCCCCCTTCCCCCTGTTTTGGATACAACTCCTACTTCACGCATATCAACTTGTCTTCAAAGACTTCTTCCTTCTAAAGCTTTTCTTCATGGGAGACACCTCTTGATGCTAAGGCATTTAGGTGTGAGATAACAGGTTTAGCCTTCTTCTTTAGCTGCTTGATTTAAGCCTTCAAATCCTTAATTTGTGCAGCTTGAGTTGTAACCTATTTACAAAAGGAAACATAAAGATCATAAACACTTTGGAGTGTCAGGCCATTCTCATTTCCTGATAAGGATCTATCACTGGATGGCTGACCTCCATGATTCCTACCAGAGCCTTCTAGAATGGAATCAGGAATTGGGTTAGAAGAAGAAGGTCTGAGGAATGGGTCAGGCTGTGGCTCAGACTGATCTTCACTTGGGTGAGTAGGAGAAGGTGTGGGTTGGGTTTCATATGGGCTTTCTAAAACTGCACCTTCATCCTCTGTTGGTTGAGCCAACATAGAAGGAAATAAAGGGGTCACATTCCCAGAAATTTTTTACCCTTTTTTACCTCATCAACAGAGAAAACCTTAGTATCAAAGCTTAATAAGAAAGTGGCCTAAGGGGACAGGCACAATCTTTTGAGTTTGGTTTATCAAAAATAGTGTGAATAAACCTTGAGGACATGACAAACTTCGTCTATTGGGGCATCCAAATGCCCTATCATACCATCAAAAATTAGTTTTTTAAAAGTATAAACATGATTATGTGGCCAAACATATTACAGCACAGTTGCAATATGAAGATAGGGTATTTGATCCTCAATATGTGTCTTTATGAGCATAAACTCAAGTGGATGAAGGTAAGAACCAAAAATTTCCATTGAGGCGAGAAGAGTCCTTTATTAAAAGTAAGTGTATACAATCTCCCTCATACCCCATCATTTGAATGTTAACAATATAGCTGTATTGTGTTTACCCGACATCACACCCTCAGCAACAACATTAAAATTAAATATTAAACACTTCTAACTTGATGCTTCTGATATTGAGACATGGCATGCCACAACTGAGTTAAGTAAAATACCTAACATTGTTAATTGTTTTGGATTTAGCAGACATCCAAAACTGTTCAACAAACGTAGTAGAGACAGTAAGACTTACAGTAAGAGCATAGTGAATTGACCTGCGTGTAAGGAAGTCTAATATCACATAGAAAATTCATGCATTACACCATCAGTCTTTTCTAAGTATGGAGCTACCATGTTGTGCTTAGTACAGGATTCAAGATGGCTGTGCACATAGTCGATGAATTTGATGTTATTGCAGGTGATGAAAAGATTAGGGTTGTTGAAACGAGAACGATTAAGAGATATTAGGTGAAGAAAGTGTGCAATTGAGATAGGTTTATATAGGTTGAGCAAAACCAAGATCAAATAAATGGTGCAATTTACACTTTAGACCCCTAGCGGTATTTTTCTCGCACGCTATTCCAGCGGTACAAAACATTGCCTAATCGTGTACCGAACTTTAAGCCTGGCGGTACAAACTTATTGGTTACGGCAAAAATTCACCACAACTAGCATGAATCAGCTAACTAACTTAATACCCTATGATAAGCCCACAAAAACAAACCAAACTGGCATTACATAGCGATGCACCAATTCAAAAAACACCATAATGCATCTGTATGATAATTCGCAGCAGTACTAAATAAAGCCTAGCATTATTAATTCTGGAAGGCTTACAGGTACAAAGTTGGTCTGCAGGCAATATGAAATGAACTAAGCTTAGTACCACATCTAACCTTGAATCCTTATGCCAAAGAGTATAGTGAACCCTAAATAAGTATCATAGCCATATTATATTCTTGTAATTCATCTACAAATTGTACAACAATTTTCTTGCCTCCCCTTAATTGTGGTTACAAATTTAACATCTCAATGCTAACCACCAAAAAGTTAAATCTTGTGACATCAAATCCTTTGGTGAGATGGTCTGCAACATTAGAGTCTGTGTGAATCTTGATAACTTCTATCAGTCTTTTCTCATATCAATCTCTGATAAAATGAAATCGAATTTCAATATGCTTGGTCCTGAATGAGCAACAGGATTCTTGATAACACTTATAGTGCTCTCATTATCAATATGGATTCTGGTGTTCATGAAATTAAAACCATAATCCATCATCTGATTCTGTATCCATAGTACTTGCCCACAACAGTTAGCAGCTGTAACATATTATGCCTCAGTAGTAGAGTTTGCCACAATAGTCTGCTTCTTGCATTTCCAAGATATCAATCTTCTACCAAGAAATTGACAGCCACATGTTGTTGATTTTCTATCAAGGTTGGCTCCTCCATAGTCACTATCTAAGAAAGTTTCTAGTTCAAAAGGTGAATCCCTAGGATATCATAAACCTAATTTGGGTTAATGTTTGAGATATCTAAAAATCCTTTTTAATGCATTTAAGTGTGAAGCTTTTGGAGTGACTTGAAATCTAGCACAAGCACAAATAGTAAACATAATGTCTGGCCTTGATGCAGTCAAATACATCAGGGAACCAATCATAGATCTGTAGAATGTACATCCACATCTTTACCATCTTTATCTTTGACTAGTGGATTATTAGACTCAATAGGAGTAGTAGCTGTTCTGATGGACCAAAAATCAAACTTCTTAAGGATATTAGCTACATACTTGTCCTGACTAATAAAGATCCCATCAGGTTGTTGCTTCACTTGAAGTCCCAAAAAGAAAGTGAGTTCACCTATGGAGCTCATTTGGAATCTTTTGTGCATATAGTCTTCAAACTCTATACACATAGACTTTTTTGTAGAGCCAAAAATAATGTCATCCACATACACTTGGACTAACATAATGTTACTCTTATTCTTCTTGATAAACAATGTTTTGTCTATGGTACCTCTCCTGAAACCATTTTCCATCAGAAAAGAAGAAAGTGTCTTATACCAAGCTCTAGGGGCTTGATGAAGACCATAAAGAGCTTTGATCACCTTATAGACTTTGTTTGGATGAGCAGGATCAACAAAGCCTAGAGGTTAATGGACATACACCTCCTCTTCTATAGTGCCATAGAGAAATGTACTTTTAACATCCATTTCATAGACAATTGATCCCATGTATGATGCAAAGGATAAAAATAACCTCATTGCCTCTATCCTGGAAACAGGTGCAAAAACCTCATCATAATCTATTCCTTCCTCCTGTCTAAACCGTTATGCTACAAGCCTGACTTTGTTTTTCACAACAATACTTTTCTCATCCCTTTTATTCTTGAAGACCCACTTTGTGCCAATTGCCTTTTTCTCAGATGGCAAATCAACAAGTATCCAAACCTTCTGTAATTTGAACTGCAGCAATTCCTCTTGCATTGCTTCAACCCAGCTTTCATCTTGTAAGGCTTGTGATATATTCTTGGGTTCTTCTTGAGAGAGAAAGCATGCTAACAAATAGTTCTGATAATCTTTGTGATTAGTTCTATTTAGTTTGGAGATGTAGCTCACCAATGCTTGTTGTGCTGAAGAAGTCTTTTGAAATTATCCTCTTGTTTGAACTGTTGACTTAGGATCTCCTAGAATTTGATCTTTTGGATGATTCTTATGAATCTGAGTGTAGGAATAGGACTGACATTAATGGTGGCATCCATATTGTTGAAATCAGCCACTGCACCCACTTTCTTATCATCATAGGCTCCATTGAATATGCCATCATTTGAAATTGCATCAGAATCATCTTCTAAATCAGGCATAGTTGGATCAATGGGTAAATCAACATTAGGGAGAGTAGATGCATCAATAGGTATTTTTCCTCCAAGATAGACAAATGATGATTCACCAGCATTTGCACCTGTGGGAGTACTAGCAGCACTAACATATGGCGTGGCAGCAGTACTAACATTTGATGACCTAACAATACTAAGTTTGTTAGTACTGGTAGCCTGAGCTGCCCTCTTTTGAGATGCAACATTCCTCTTTTCTTCTTCAAAAGCTTGTCTTGTTGTATCATCCAGAGCTTTAGCAACCACTTCTTGAGCAATCATCTTCTTAAGTTCATCATGCAAGACTTGTTCATCTTCTGTCATCTGATGTTGTCCTTCCTTGTCAGCAACATCTTCTGAATCTTATACATCATTGTCTTTAGGAGAACTTTTAGAAGGTTTTTCATGTGCAGTTGGAGCAACATCTTCTACTCGAATCCTTGTCCAATGAGGGTGTAGTGGAAGCAGTATGTATTCCTGAGTAGGTTCTTTATCTTTTCCTGATGAACCTGCAACATAAGAATCTTGTGTACCTGCATCCACATTAATTTGATTTTCTACACTAACAAGAATATAGTTCATTGAATTGGTTAGAAAATCAAGATCAAACATCCAATTAGGAACAGTTCCTGCCACATTTGGTTGATCTTCAAGAAAATTAATGTGCAGATTCTCTTCTACCCTTTTGGTCCTTTTGTTGTATACTCTAAAGGCTTTACCAGTGGTAGAGTATCCAAGCAAATAACCTTCATCAGATTTCCCATCAAATTTGCCCAAGGAATCTAAGGTGTTTAAAATGGTCAAAGGGAACCCAAAAGGCCTCATAAAACTAATACTAGGTGATTTACCTATTAATAGTTCATAAGGTATCTTATTTTGAGGTTTGGTCACTAATACCCTATTTAATACATAGCAGGCAGTATTAACTGCCTCTGCCCAAAATGGAATAGGTAAAAGTGAGTCTGCTAACATAGTTCTAGTAGCCTCAATTAGGGTCCTATTTTTCCTTTCTACAACACCATTCTACTGTAGAGTTCTAGCCACACTAAACTCCCTTTTAATTCCTTTCTTAGTACAGAATTCATT
Source organism: Tanacetum coccineum (assembly GCA_026074375.1). Classification (NCBI taxonomy): domain Eukaryota; kingdom Viridiplantae; phylum Streptophyta; class Magnoliopsida; order Asterales; family Asteraceae; genus Tanacetum; species Tanacetum coccineum. The sequence continues at coordinate 77,014 of BQNB010006474.1, read as the reverse complement.
CATAGAATAGTTCTTAAACTTTGTCCCATTATCACATCTAATGATTTTAACATTATGATTTAATTGGTTTTCTAAGCCTATGATAAATTTACAAAGGATTTCAGATGATTCATCCTTGGTAGCTAAGAAAAATACCCAACTAAATCTGCTGAAATCATCAGTCACAACTAAACGGTACCTTTTCTTGTTAATACTTTCTACATAGACAGGTCCAAATAAGTCCATATGAAATAATTCTAGGGGCTTTTTGATGATTCATTCTAACTTGGCCTTACAGAAGGCCTTATGTTGCTTACCCTTTTTGTAGGCAACACAAGTGTGGTCATTCATAAAAACTTTTGAAGGTAAGCCTCTAACTAGGTGACCTTTAACAAATTTGTTTATATTTTTGAAATTCACATGACCTAATCTCCTGTGCCATAATTTAGACTCATCTGCTGTTGCATTTGCATATAAACAAGTTATACCTCTAGAGGGAACAATGTTCTTTAAATCTAAGCTGTACACATCATCCTTTCTAGGAGCTCTAAGTACAACTTGACTTTCATCAAGAAGCTTAAAGCTAGGAGACAGGATAAGGTATTCAGTCTCAGTAAAAAGGACACTATTTTTCTTGTCACACATTTGTGAGACAGAGAAAAGGTTAAACTTAAGTTCATCTACAAAATAAACATCATCAAAGTTAAATTAGGCAGTTTGGATTTTACCTTTACTCGTGATTTTACCCTCACTTTTGGAATACTTCAAAAAGCCACAAAATCCTCATTGTAATCTTCATTAGGTCTGAAAGATTAAGCTTTGTTGCCAGTCTTATGGCTAGAGCAACCACTATCACCACTGCATGTTCCTATACTAGGATCTCTGATTGCCATGCACAAAAAAGTTATGAGAATTAGTATCTCTTAGGGACCAAGCATTACAGATTAGACCAATCCCTTTTATGGGTTAACATACTCACTCTTTCTTGAGCTTGAACTGATCCACTGTCTATTGGAAACATGATCCAAGTAATTTCGCTTAGGCCTCCCAAATCCACCTTTGACTTCTAAGGTCACTATCCATCATACCCTTACCAGTTATATCTATGCTCTATGTCCCAGCAGTATAAATTAGGTCTTATTTTTTGAACCCCAAAAGTTTTAACATCTTGTTTTAAGTCTTTGGGTCCAAAAGCTAGTTTTGTGTAGTAAGACTTCTTAATAGGTGAATATGAGCCTCTTGGTCTTACATTGTCCATTCTTAGGTAAATTGGTCTAATAGCACCACCAGTTTGTGCTATTTTTGGGGTAAATGGTCTAACAGTACTAATAGGCCTAGCAGTACTAACTGGTCTTAGCAGTATGTACTTATTTGTGTGAAACTGCCCTTTTATCTTTGGCCTAACATGTTAACCAATCTGTTCTGGTTGTACTCGATGGACAAAAGTCCTTCTTGCTTAAGGGTAGTTCAATTTATTTGAAATTTTTTGATGATTAACTCTTTTAGCATTATCCCATACTGGTTTGACCACCCTTTGACCAGTATTGACCATATTTCTTAGCTTAGGTCCTGGGCTCTTTTTGTCACAAAACACTATCTTTGATCAAATGGTCAGTGCTCTTACAGAAAAGCCAAGCTATTATTTACTTAAATCAATTCTTGACTTTTTAGAGTTTGACCAATTTTATCATTAGTATTAACAGGATTAACTGTTTGCACTTCAGACACATCATCCTCATCATCTGAGTTCCAATCCTCAATGATAACTTTATCTCTATTAACTGATTCATAGACTATCTTAGGTTTTTGAATATTTGCTTCATTTGTTTTACCTACAGCCCTCACTTCTTTTAGTATTAAGATCAGTTGTTTTTTACTCAATTATTTTCTTCCTAATGGCTTATTATCTAAACCTTGCAAATGATATGTCAGCTCTTGGGGGTTAGGAAGATATGTTATAGGAGAGGGAACACAAGATACCCGTCTGCTTTGGTCAAAACTTGCTCATTAGCTGGTTAGGAAAAAAAACATCTTCTTCACTAGTTCTAACATCAAAAACACTCAAACTAATCTCATAGCAGTTTCAGATTGGTTACTTATTTCATTAATTGTGTGCCATATCCTAAAAACTAGTTTTATCGCTAACATCATTTGATGTTGAGTAATTCATCAAGATTCATGGACGATTCTTCCCATTTTTCTATCTTTACTTTTAACTCATCTATTTCCTTAACAACTTTCTTTAATTCCAGGTTAAGGTTGTTAATTTTTATTTCTCTGCATTTAAGCTTATAGTTTTGAAACTCATATTTTTCACCCCAAGCCAGTTCATTCTTTTCATCGTACAAGAGTATCCTAGATATCTAGTGATTCTAAGGCTAATCATAACCTGGTCTTTTAGTCTTGCTTGCTATGTTTTTCTCTTTTCACTATCATAATTCTTTTGAAGCGTTTATAGATTCAAGAATGTTTAGAACATTTTTGTATCCTCATTGACATAAGAACTTGTGTGCTTGAAGTAGAGATTGCCATGAAGCAATAGTTGATTGGTTCTACTTCAAAATCATTTCTCCAGTTCATAGCCTCCTCAAACCATCTTTGAGCACCAGTGCCTGTGATGAATATTCATTAGTGGTGATTTGCTCAGCCATTGTCACTATAAATATTCTTCTCCTTGACTTCCTTCCAGATTCGTTATTCCCTAGCAAAAGTGTCTTTTTTGTGACAGTTGTAGCACTTAATTTTTTACTTATCAAGAGAAACATGTCGTTTTTCTTTAAAATCCAAGTTCCTTCCTGTCTTCTGAATGAATTTCTTCACCCTGACAGTCAACATAGCCACCTGCCATCTAAGATCCAATTCTTCCAAGTCATCTTCATCAATCTGCTGAAAATCCTCATTTTCAAGTTGAGGACTGGTTGTTGGTTGTGAAAAGAAAGAGCACGCTACATCAAGAGTACATGGGGTAGTTGAAACTTGACTAATTCCTCCATCAGTACTAACCCTAAAATCTCCACTAGCAGTACTAACTTCATTAGTACTGCTAGTGTTCTCAAAGGAAAGAAATGACAAGTTATGAGAAGTAGAAGTGGAACTTGAAGACCTTTTCATCTCATCTTTATAAACCTAGATGTTGTAGAGGTCAATCCATATCAATGCTCATTCAATGTATGGCTTATTTCTCATGATAGAGCTTTTGATTCTCATGGAGAAGGAAGACTTCTTTAGGAAACTTCTGGTGATATCTTCCTTTGATATTGGATCACATTGAAACTCTATTTGACTTTATGTGGTTTTTGGAATCTATCAATAAGCCTTGTCTAGATTTCATTTGAAGCAGTAGTAAAGTTTTCAAATGAATGTTTTAGAACATTTTTCGCATCTTCTTGGTTTTTACAGTACCTCAAACATTGCTTTGATTGCAGCCCAGAGTGATTTTGCAATCTACACATTGTGAAAGTTAAGAACAGGTATTATAGGTTTGGCTAAAGCAAGATGCTTTATTCTTTCCTGATTCCTTTTAGCAGCCAATTGTTTGGTAGTCTTAGGAACAAGAGGAGCAGAAGGACCATATTGATCTCCTGTTGGTGCAGGTTCTTCTTCTAGATCTCCATTAACAATAACATCCCATAGGTTATGGTCTATGTGACAGATATATTGTCGCATTCTCATGCTCCAAATATCATATTCTCCCTTCTGATGATTGGGATTTTCATTGATGTGGTAGTGGGCGGAGAGGAGTATAATGATTGCCATCTTACAATTGAGTTCTTCTTATTCAGAGTTTCCACACAAGCTCTGATACCACTTGTGAAGATCGTTTAGACTCAACTAGGATCGTTTTACAGATAATATAAATATGCACAGCGGAATAATAAGAACAGTATATTATCAAACAAGGTTTTATTATTCATACGTTTTCCTTATTACCCCGACTATAACTTGGGGCTACACCAACTAACTATGGTGTACTATTCGACTCTCATCAGTCGACTTGCTATCTAACTATCTAGACTCTCATTGGGAGAGCTCTAGTTTTCTATATATCTTCTAAACCAGACGCCTACCCTCTGTATATAATAAAGAGAGGTTACAAGAAAACCCTAGCTTACATAGGAAGCTAACAGTAATATTTATGCCATTAAGTCTTTGTAGTTTCTCTTTCCTTTAATCTTGACATTTTAGTTTTGTAATCATCAAATCTCAGAATCCCAACAATTTCCCCTATTTGATATTACAAGACACATCTTCATGTTGAAACAATCTTCAATGTTTCCCCTTGAACTTAGATCTTCTTTGAAACATCGCCCACACATAATATAGCTGCAATCATATCTTGTGTCTTAACAAGTTACCTCCAAATGTGGTATCAGAATAATACAGTTATCAATCATTGTTATTATTCATCCTAGATATATAAGATCTAATCAATCTTGAGCTATAAACGATCTTATCAATTGGTATCAGAGCATGTTGCTCTTGATATCTAGGGTTACAAGATTTTAGTTTCGTGTTCATTATCTGTTTTTGAGTAAAATGTGATTTTGGTAAAACTAGGATTTTACAAACCCTAATTATGAAAACAGAAAATAAGGTATTGTTTACCTGTGTTAGTAGGATCAGGTGTTCTAATTGATATTAATGGCTACTATGTTCGAGTCGACTTATAGCAGAAAAGGACAGAGGTTCTATGATTTGTTTGTATTATCAAAAGCAGTAATAAAGACGAATGATGAACAGCATAAGGTACCGACAAAGAAACTCTAAGTTCTAAAAACCAGCAGGTCTATTGGTGAGTTTGGATTTGATGTTCGTGAATGCTCAGACAATGTTTGTTGTTCGTGTTATTTAATAGCAGCAGTATGGAGAATTGAAGAATGCAGTTATACGTCAAAGGTTTTCTGTTGTTAGGTTTTGACATACAGTCACTATAACAACGTTCAAGAAACCTAGTTTCTGGTCTTGATGAAGTTGGCACATTCATGGCTGAGTGGTTATGGTTTTGATTGATAATCAACATTAGTACTGCTCGTTTACTGCCAGAAGAAAAGACTTAATGTGTTCGGTGTCATTAATACTGTTGTGAGTTTTTTAGTTACTGCTCTCACAAATTAGATTGCCTAGCTATGTGTTTAATACTGTCCATAGATATTTATTTCAGCCATGCGGAACTTAGTATGTTGGTTTTCAACGTTAATTCTACAAGTGGTGCTCATGCTTATTATTGTGACACGATGATCTTTGATAACTAATGATGTTGCGGTGTATGATTTCCTAATTATGCTATTTGAAAGCAGTTTGTGGTTTTAACTGGTTGGAAGGTATTAAGGCTTCATCGTGCAAACGTGTTTGGCTGAGGTGTAGATATTTATCGGTTGTTTATTTTAAGGAATCCAGTTACACATGTTTCGATTTGAAGTTTAAGAGTTTATACTGCTGGCTTTTGTGATTTGTACTGTTTGAGTGAAAACAAAAGTTAATACTGCCTGTTTTGTTTAGTACTGCTGGTTAGTGACAGATTAGCGACAGAACAGTGACAGGTTGGCGACGGTTCAACAACAGTTAAATGTGTCACTAACCGAATGGGAGGAAGGAGAACCAATTTAGTGACAGATTGGCGACGGGTTAGTAACAAAATAAAGTGTCGCTAACTGGAGTGAGTTAGTACTGTTGCATTTGAACTTTAATACTGCTAGAGTCGTTCGCAAAGCAGTTTGTACTGCTAGGCTTGTCCGATATCGGACAGTACTTGGTTTTTGGATGGATTCGGATCTTGGACAGAACTATTTTTCAAATAGTTTATTCTTAATAATTTTATGGCTCGTATTTTTGGGATTATTTGAAGATGTGATTACGAAGACAATTGATTATCACCTATTTGATGTTGTAGTAGATTTTCACAGATGCGTGCTCTTATCATATCTTAAAGTTGTGGTTGGCTTTAAAGATAACTTGTTCGTGCTTACAATGGTGTGACGAAGACTTGTCAAAATCTAGCAAAGGTGTGTGATTTTTCTTATAGGTGCTCAATGCTCACATTTGCTATTACTTAATGTGTGTCTCATAGAAGATGAGGTTTTGTCAAGAGGTTGTGGTCTACTTATATTTCACAGATTTATTTATAAGTTCGACATCACGTGGATAGTGCAAGACATAAGACACAAGTTTGGGAGATTCTACTTCTTCATCAAATTCGTTATTACTCTGTTTCTCATCGGTGATTCACTACTTAGAGCCTACAGAGTTTGAGATTTCAAGAGATGGTAAAAACATATGGGTTTCAGGGGAAGCTTATGATTAAATGTTTAACCAATCTACATGCACATTAAGGGGAAGTCTAGTGTTTCGTTATATGCTAGTCATTTAATTACTACTGCTAGTTATATTTCTATGCTCAAGTCATTTTCGTATTATGCTTCTTGGGGGTATTTTGAGAATTGGAAGGCTGGATTTGGATTAGTAGTTGTGGTACTTTGATTTGTACTTTCCCTTTTCCCCCCCCCCCCCCCCCCCCCCCCCCCCCCCCCCCCCCCCCCCCCACCACCCCCCCCCCCCACCCCCCCCCCCTTTTATAGCAGTTTATGATCCAAGTTTCTTTCATACAGAAGACCCCTATGGATGATTACAAAAGGGGAAGAAAGATACAGAGATATGATTTGAGCTTATTATGTATGGTGATGTTCAAGAAGATCCTTAAGTCAAGGGGGGAGCATTAAAGACTTGTGTCATACATGAAAGATTGTTATGTATTATCAAATAGGGGAAGATTGTTGGATCTGAGATTGATGATTACAAAACTAATATGAAGATTGAAGAAAGATGAAAAAAAACAAGGACTTTAATGTAAAATATTAAGTTAGCTTCCTATGTAAGCTTAGGGTTTTCTTGTTACCTCCTCTATTATATAATGAGGGTAGGGGCGTTGGTTTAGAAGAGATATAGAAACTAGAGTCTCCATTGAGAGACATAGATAGTTAGATAGCAAGTCGACTGATGAGAGTCGAATAGTATACCATAGTTAGTTGGTGTAGCCCTAAGTTATAGTTGGGGTAGTAGGGAAAACGTATGAATAATAAAACCTTGTTTGATAATATACTGTTCTTATTATTCCGCTGTGCATATTTATATTATCTGTAAAACAATCCTAGTTGAGTCTAAACGATCTTCACACTATTATACGCAAATCCAAACGCACCCGCAAGGCTATGAAACACAAAACAAAGATAATGAATATCATGTATGTTTAACCACAAAACCACCATTTAATCCGATTTCATATTTATAAAAACTTTCATTATATTTATTAGTCGATTCTTTTATAAACCAAACGAACCCTTATTGGTTTTTCTGCTAAACCAAACGCACCCTTAGTGCGTTTCTGCTCACCCAAACGCCCCTTTATGGTCTTTCCTGCTCACCCAAACACCCCTGTATGGTTTTTCTGCTACACCAAACACCCCTGTATGGTTTTTCTGCTACACCAAACACACCCTTCCGGTGATAAACTCGGATCCAAACGCACCCTGTGTCGTGAACCGCCAACCAAACGCACCCTGGTGCTTGCTGCCAAATTCAACGCACCCTTGGTGGATCTGAGCCAAAACCCAATGCACCCTCGGTGATGATATTTACAAAACCAAATGCACCCTAGTGCTTAAAACCACAAAACCAAACGCCCATTGGGCTGTTACTACAGTCAAACACACCCGCTGTGGTGCAGCCGTGGGTGGCACGATAGGGGGTGGTTGGGTCGTCGGGGGTTGGCTTGACGAGGTGATGATGGGGACGGTGATGTGGTATGGTGTTGATGGTGCTGGTGTGGCGGTGGATCTGTGGTGGGGGTGGTGTTCGGTGGTGATGTGGGGGCGGCGCTCGCTGATGGTGGCGGCAATTGGAGATAGAGTGGTGGACGGGACCTTGTAAAGATGGTTGGTTGGGGTGGATGTCGCGTGGTGTTGGCTTTTTTGGGGTGGGGATGAGGAGGTGGCGCTCAGCGGTGGGTGGTGGTTTATGAAGGTGAGGGCGCGTGGTGGCGAATGTGGTCATAGACTCGTAGTGGCGGGGAGTGAGAGTTTCGGGAATCAGCCGGGGAAAAACTCGCAGGAAAAAGTGGCGTCGCGAATACTCGCCGGGAAAGTGGCGACAGTGGGGTGGTGGCCGGAAACGTTGGGCGTCGAGAAGTTGACCGAAAAAACTTTCGCGGCGGTTTGGTGGTGGGCCGGTGGTCGGAAAACTGTCGGCCGGCGGCGTATTTAATGGAGGGGAGAGGTAATTTTGTATAAAGTGTGTGTTGTGTGTGTGTGGAAGATGTGTGTGTGTGTGTGTGTGTTGTGTGTGTTTTTGCTTTGTGTTGTGTGTGTGTGTGTGTGTAGTGTGTGGGTGTGTGTGTGTGTGGTGGGTGTTTGTGTGTGTGTGTGGTTGTTGTTGAGGGTATAAGGAATGAGAGATTTAGTGAGTTGGGGCTATATTTATCCACAAGTCTTAAATTGTAGCAATGAGTCTAATAGAGTGGGGAGGGGTCCCTTGTGTAAATTTTTAAACGTAGTTTGATAACTATCGATTCGGGGACTCGTTTTGAATCTAGTTAACGGTCGGTTCAAGACACGGAAACTTGCGCCATTGTTTTTCAAATCATTTTTCTCTATAAAAAATGAGTATTCACTTTATAACATTTCCAAAATATTTTATAAAGTATATTTAAATTGTTTTGTTAATTATAAGTAACACGGTTAAGTTTTAGCCGTAAAATAAACTTTAATTGGTATTCGCGTTTTTTAATAAAGTTTTTGAAATAAAATATTATAATAAATTTATTTAAATATTTTTATTTAATAAAAAAGTGAATAATTAAAATATAAAATTTATTTAGTTTGTGTCGGTACGCGTTTTGGTGCGGCTCTCAAATAATTTTGCCAGGGTATTTCCGTTCATTTGCTGCTTCGTTTTCGATCCGGGCAAAACTAAAAAGTTGTCCGGATTTGTTTTTACATCAATATTGCTTTAGAGTCCATGTGTGGAAAAGTGATTTTAAGGCGGGTCGTTTTGATAAGTCAGCTTAGGATACCTATAACTTTCCCTTTTCCTCGTTTTCAAGTCAAATATTTAAAAATAACATTTTGCACATGAGACGATATGTATATAAATATGATTATTATTTAAATATGTTCCGAACATTTACCGGTGAACGCGGTATGATCGTTTTTTTAAGTGACAATAAAAGACCAAACATGTCAAAAAGTCAAGTCAGACCCGAGTAAGTCAAAAAAAGGGTATAAAATAGTCCTTTAAAAGTTTCCAAAAATTGTCGGATGTTACATCGATCACTAAAAGCAAGAAACAATCTTTCAATTTATTAATATTTTGGTTATCTAAACTAAGTTTATTTTATTCTATGTTAAACCTATGCTAAACCTATGTTAATCCTAAATCTAACGGATTAGGAGGGTTTTTAGCCTGAGAGACTAGCACGGGTTTTGTAACGACTAAGATCAATTTAAGACACAATAACATACGCAAGTAAATTAACAAAATATAAAAGAACGGTCTAGCCAAATTTAGAAAATTGGATTGCCATGGATTAAACAATTATAATGTTGGCTTTGATTCATTTGGTGTAATGATTACTTATCTCGAGGCGGCATATTATTCTTAAGACTTAGGCGTTACTTCTTCCTAAGACCTAGATATGAAGAATTCTGTCACAATTAAACGTATCCGCATAAAGCGTCCTTATTTTTTGATTATAATCTATCTTAGGGATTAAAGCAATGGTGATCTTGTTAAACCCTAGCTCATAGAGACTTTACCCACTTACTGCTTAAAGGCAATTCAATACACTAGTAGTCAACTAACCAGGTCTTTTCCAATTTAATTGAGAATTTACTCATGGATCCCAAGGGTCACCTTGCGGGTCCAACTAAGGCTCGCAATCTAAAGGTGGAAGATAGTTTATTATTCGTGATCTATTGGTCTTGATGTATTAAATCACTATATCGGAGAAGCCATCACGGCATCTAGGATTACTTGGCCGTATCACTAGATCAGTTGAATGATAGGTAGCATACAAAAGCACGTAAATTAAGTAAAAATTGATGATAATAAAAATGCAATCAACGATAAATTAAGCAAATCGATATAACTCTCTAGAACAACTCTTTCTTTCTCATTTCTAGTTCCGATTTCGTGATCGATTGTATGAAGTGAAGTGTTAATGGGATCCTACACGAATGGTATAAAAGTGTATGTCTGACTTTATAATTTATGCCGTCTGTGTTTTTTCCAAAGGGACGAATTATGTGTTTATATAACACAAGGGGGTTATCCCTTGTGTGCTCTCCATGTCAAAACAAAGCTCAGCCCAAAGGTTTTATTTCCTTTTTGCCTTTCTTTTGTTCACCCGTCCAAACCAGCCCATCATGGCTTTCTTATCTTTCTTTCTTTCTTTCGTGGTCACAGCCCAAAACCAAAAGCTTCTTGTCATTCATTTATTTAACAAAGCCCAATTATGAATAATAAGGCCCAATCACGAATTTACTTTTCCAGCAGATAAAATCGTGAGCTAACTCTAGGTTTTCATGTTTCTTATTACATACATGTAAAGATCTCTTTTTTATCTTTATATGGCTTTTTGAATCACCTAAAACGGAGTCCGGACGAAGAAGTTATGATCAAAACATTGCGACGTATCTAAATCTTTGATTCTTCCATATTTTACTTCTTCTCGTATCATTTTTGGTGTCTTTTCACCATTAGCTTGATATTTACAGCAAATAATAAATATAATCAATTAAGTATTAATTCTTATATAAAAGAACGTAAAACGAGCAATAAAGACGGGATAAATGATGTTATAGAAGTGACGTTATTTGATGTCATCAAATATCCCCTCACTTGAATCCTACTTGTCCTTAAGTAGCCTTTAGAAGTTTACAAAAATGTATCCCTAAGGGTGTTTTCCGTTAAGCATTTATTTGATCTATTACAAGTACACAACTAAACACATCACGAAATAGAAAGATGAAAACACTCAAATCACTCAACTAATCTATGTGGTAACACGTAACTAATTTGCTCAATTGCTCGGTCGTGACAAGTATTCTATCATAAGCTTGGCAAGGATACACATCTCCACCACTAGAGCTAAGGAGTAACAAGTTTATAAAAGTAAAATGGGTTTTTATAATAAGGTTAAGGGTTGATCATTCTACAATCTTTCACCAAAAGTACAACACCAACAAGGCAGCTGAAGCACACATACATGGCCGTAATGACGAAATAGACATGTGTGTTCGATCACATCCTCATTCGAGTTTAACCAAGGGTTAGGATGAAGAATGATATAGGGTATGGATCTTCTAACTTTCACCAATAGTAATAAACCAACAAGGCAGCTGAGACATGCATACATGGCCGTAACGACGAAATAGACATGCACGCTTGTACACATCCTCATTCGCGTAAAACTCATGGTTAATGATTAGGAAAGGGAAATAAATTGTTGTTAAATAAAAATTACGAAACAAATAGATTAAGACTAAGATACAAGTTGCTAGACACTTTTTCCGACCGTCACCATGATAAAGACACAACTATTTACAAACGTCTTGATCATAGATCAAAAACAACAACCTAAGTTGGCATTCCCGTAACGATCAACTTCCCAATCATCCCATACTTTACAAACTTTTACAAGACAATACATTGTTGACTTATAAGATGTATCGACGAATAATCGATCTTTCGTATAATTCCTTCGGTAATTGAGAAACGATTATCTTCAAACTTTCCTTCTCTTTTTTGTTGTGATTTTTCTAATTTTTTCACCAAAAAAAAAATTTTAATTTTTAAACTATACTACAAATCTCGGTGTAATTTCACCATCTTCACGATCAGAATAATTCCGGATAATTCTTCATTCTTCGGACGTATCATTAATTGTGATGGTAGTAAAAATACATGAGTTTTGACTATTTTATGCATTCCCATTTGCGATGTGCAAATTCTTCCAACCGTACCAAAGATAGACATGACACAGACTCGGGATGGGAAATACTATTTTACACTTTAGAATAGCAACTGTTGTTTTTGTAACGTTATTTTTGTATGTTTTGTTTGTTTTTTGTTTGTTTTTTGTTTCTTTGGTGTTTGTCTATTGTTTGTTTTGATCTTTGTTTCTTTTTGTTTGTAAGTTTGTTTGTTTTTGTTTGTTTTGTTTTGTATTTGTTTTTTTCTTTTTTGTTTTTGTTTTTTGTTTTTTTGGTTTGTATGTAGTTGTTGTAGTTCTGTTTTGTTGTTGTATTTGTAACTTTTTTTGTATTTTTTAGTTGTTTTTTTTTTTTTTTTTGTTGTTTTTTTTTTTTGTTAAAGTTTTTTTAATTTTTTTTAGTTTTTTTGTTTGTTTTTTTTTTTTTTTGTTGTTTGGTTTTAATTTTTTGTTATTTTTATTTTTCTTTTTTTGTATATTTGGTTTTTTTGTGTTTTTTTTTGTTTTTGTGTAATTTTTTGGTGTTTTTTGTTGTAGTTTTTGTTGTTTTTTTGTTTTATTTTTGTTTTTTTTTTTCGTATATTCGTTTTTGGTTTTTTTTATGTTTTTTTTTGTTCTCTTAAGTATTGTTTTTTTTTTTGTTCTGTTATTCAGTTGGTTTTTTTAAATTTTTTTATTTTTTTTGTTTGTTTGTTTGTTTCGTTATTTTTTTTAAGTTAATTGGGGTTGGGTATTCGTTGTTGGTTTTCGGTAATTGAGAAACGATTATCTTCAAACTTTCCTTCTCTTTTTTGTTGTGATTTTTCTAATTTTTTCACTCAAAAAAAAATTTTAATTTTTAAACTATACTACAAATCTCGGTGTAATTTCACCATCTTCACAATCATAATAATTCCGGATAATTCTTCATTCTTCGGACGTATCATTAATTGTGATGGTAGTAAAAATACATGAGTTTTGACTATTTTATGCATTCCCATTTGCGATGTGCAAATTCTTCCAACCGTACCAAAGATAGAAAATGACACAAGACTCGGGAAATACATATTTTACACTTTAAGCAACTAGCAACTGTAAATGGACTTAATCTAACAGGGTAGGCTAATGTGTAAAGGTGTAACGAAATAAATAGTTGGTGTAATTTCTAAAGGATTGGCTCTACGGGTTGTTTTAGGGGTATCTTACTCTTATACTAAGAGTAAATAAAGGGTTTATACGGGAGTTAACTAATTAGTGTAGTTAGTCAATAAACAACATGTATAGGCTTTTTAGGTGTAATCCTAAAAATTTACCAATTTAAACAAGTTACTCTATCTAAATCCATAGTACTCATCACTGTGATCTCGAATAGATATACCAAGCCAAGTTCTAAAGTCTACAACATCACCGGCACACTCATATTTTGTAGAATTTGGGTAAACATTTGGGAACAGATAAGGTTAAATCCTCCCAATATCTAATAAGGGTTATTGTGTGCGGGTTATGTAACATGTAATTTTACAAAAGTATGCTTGAAAAAAAAATTGAGCATAATTTAAGCATTTTGATGTGAAAAATAGGACAAATATACATTCTAATTCCCATCCCCCACTTGAATTATACAACGTCCTCGTTGTATAGATAAAACATTAAAAACGAGAATTAAAAAAATTAGAATGAGAAACTCCCCTGATATTTTGCTCGGTAGATTCTCCAAGTTGCGTTTACGAGCAAGATTATGTGTTGTGAATGCGGATCTGGATGCCCGCATGACTACAACACACATTAGATTCCAGAAAATATGCACTCCACCAAATTCGTTGTTTTCGTTCAGAAGGTCCTGTATTAAGCATAAGAAAACAAGTGCAATTTCTTTCTCCGTGTATTCGCTGGTTAGATTCAAAAAACTAAAACTGTACAGGAAATTGATACGTCGTATCCATTCCCCAGGATACGCCGTATTGATACTTGTAAGTACGGGTCAGAATTCGAATACGTTGTATTCGCTTAACGAATACGCCGTATCGACAGTCTGACAATAAAGTTTAAATTGCAGAAAAATAAAGACTGGATAACATCCAGATAGTCAATACGCCGTATCCATGGGGTTTGGATACATTGTATAGACAGTCTGGGAAGACAGACTCGATAAAAAATTGAAAATACATTCCAGGTTGTCTCTCGGCAAGCATTTTTGTTTACAGAAAAGTCTTTAAGTTAGACTTGCCCCAATTTAATCTCATCCTCATAAAACAATTTGGGGTCGAACGGGATGTCAAATGGCACATACTTATTCTTGATTAGGAAAAGGAATGACATCCCTTTGTTAAGATGATTCCAAGTCATGATATTAAATTTAATTCCTTGATAAAAGTTTCAGTTTTGAAAAATTTATTAGATGTATCATGACTTGTTTCCAAAAACTTATTTGACCTTTGTGCATATGCACCATCATCAGTATTTATTACATTACCCCCTGAAGTCTGTTTAATATCGATTTATCATCATCATTGTCCTTATCCAATTTTAAATCATTGGGATAAATTACGTTAAAAGGAAATAGATCATTAAAGTATAAAACTTTTTGTTCCTCTTCACATTCGGACAACGATGTTTCATCTTTTAAATCAATTCATCGATATGTTTAGGACTCACGGCAGGTTCAGTTAAGAAATTTAATTTAGACGAAAGGGCATCATTGTAAACAATGGCTGGAAATTCATTTTTAAAATCTTTAAAGAAGTCTAAATTATTAAAATAACTGACTGTAGGCTCGGGTGATGGAAATGAAGGCATATTGACTTTATCATTATCATTTTTTGAATCCATTTTCAAATCATTGACAGAGATTATTTTGTAAGAAAACGAGTTTTTTCAAAAATTACCGTGTAATCTTCATCGTCGGATTCGTCAAATGATATTCTAAAGTCAATTTCATTATCGTTAAGAGAACTTACCGTGGGTTCACAAGAGAGTGTTTTTTCAGATGATAACTTGTCATTAAAGACTATAGCTGGGAATTCGGTTTCAACGGATCTGAGGTCGTGAACGTCTTCATCACACCAGATCTTACCATACTTAGCAGTTTCCCAGTTATACACCTTACCACGCCTACGAGATTTTTCTTCCTCAATCCTGATATATTCTTTCATAGTAATGTTGGGGTCGTCCATTTTAACCTGAAATAAATTCGCTAGGAAAGAAAACTGTCAAATAGACTAATACGCCGTATTCAGTTAACTGAATACGCTGTATTGATGAAAGAGTCGAATACGTTGTATTGGTTTGGAAAAAATTATACGCCGTATCTAAAAAGATGAATACACCGTATTGAGTATTCGACTAAGAAGGTTACAATACACTATAACAATGCAGGAAAATACACAACCACACAATATGCAAAATATACAATGCAGAAAATTAAACACACAAAACAAACACACAGATATGCAAATTAATCTAAACTAAACTAAACTAAAACACTCATAAAAATAAGAATTAAACAACTTCACTCCCCAACAGCGGCGCCAAAAACTTGATGTGTCATCGTGTAGGTGTTATTTTATTATCAAGTTTTATTATTTATTTTATGCCGACTATACCTAAAAACAACACTCTAACGGGTAGTGTACCCGGTCAGATGTAGCTTTGTGGTAAGTATGATGTCGATCACTGAGAGTGGAAGTTAACTCTTAATTCTACTAGTATTTTATTTATCTAGGTTTAGTACTAATCTAACCTAAATATTCTAATTAAACCTAAACTAACGCAAAATGAGGGGTTTCAGCCTGAGAGACTGGCATGAGTTTAGTTCTATTTATCCTAAAGTAATGACAAATAACGCACACAAATGATTAACAAAAGATTGGGGAGCAGTCAAATCTGAAGAAAACGTATTAGCCAGTTTAATCTAATAATATGCCTTGATTGTCTATTCGTGCAATGATTGTATTAATTTGTTGGTGGTATATCATTCCAAACTTAGGTGGATCTTCTTCCTAGACACGAGGTTTGTCGCTAGTTAATCCTGTCACAATTAACCTAAACCCGCATAAAGCTCACACCGTAGATTATAATCTATCTAGGAAACTAAATTGGTCGTTATATTAAATCCTGGTTCATGGAGGCTTTACCACCTTATTTCTTAATAGAAATTCATATACTAGTAGTCCACACCCACTTAAGTACCTATGGAAACAGGACGTTATGTGTAATCCTAAGTCACCGGCTTAGTCTATCTATCTACTTAACCATAGATCGAAACAGGGTTTTCTATTGGCGATCCTATTATTCTAGCTATATGAATAAGCGTTATATGTTTCTATCCCGGACTCTTAGCCTATGCCCAAACAACACTGAAGTTGCAACGCATCAAATATGTAGGACTAGACCCAGTTGAATAATAGGGAAAACACATAATTAAGCACATAAATGGGTATGAAGTGATAAACATAATCAACATGCAACGAATAAAGAACAATCGATATAAAGACAAATCAAAACATTATATTATCATAAACATGGCTAATACCTAAATGTATTAGCCGATAGTCATTGTAACAATACATGAAATCATAGATGAACGATTAAACATAATGTTAACCGAAAGCGTATAGTGAAGTGTAGAGATTACAAGAGTTTTTCCATCGATTGGACCACTTCACAAGACTTTCTATTCTTCCTCTTTCTTTTCTTGCATACAGTGTCGCATGGTATAAAACCTAGGACGAATGGTATAAAAGTGTATGTCTGACTTTATAATTTATGGCGTATGTTGTTTTTCCAAAGGGACGAATTGTGTGTTTATATAACACAAGGGATTTAACCCTTGTGTGCTCTCCACACCAAAACAAAGCTCAGCCCAAAGGTTTTATTTCCTTTTTGCCTTTCTTTTGTTCACTCGTCTAAACCAGCCCATCATGGCTTTCTTATCTTTCTTTCTTTCGTGGTCACAGCCCAAAACCAAAAGCTTCTTGTCATTCATTTATTTAACAAAGCCCAATTATGAATAATAAGGCCCAATCACGAATGTACTTTTCCAGCTGATAAAATCGTGAGCTAATTCCAGGTTTTCGTATTTCTAATTACATAAATGTAAAGATCTCTTTTTTATTTTTATATGGCTTTTTGAACCACCTAAAACGGAGTCCAGACGAAGAAGTTATGACCAAAACATTGCGACGTATCCAAATCTTTGACTCTTACATATTTTACTTCTTCTCGTATCATTTTTCATGTCTTTTCACCATTAGCTTGATATTTAATGCAAATAATAAATATAATCAATTAAGTATTAATTCTTATATAAAAGAACGTAAAATGAGCAATAAAGACGGGATAAATGATGCTATAGAAGTGACGTTATTTGATGTCATCGGGCTGCAACCACGTGGTCGCCCCGCCAAGATACGAGTTTCGATACACCACGTTTACTGAAACAACAAAGGCACACAAATCACATCGTCGCCCGTGAAACAACAAAGGCATACAAATCACATATATAAATTATATAAACTTAACAAACAGCGGGAACTCTGTAAAAAGCACCATCAATAATTTACCCCAATTAACAAACTCAAAATTAAATTTTTACAAATGAAACATAAATAATTTACCCTATCAACTGAAAACTAAATATTTAGAATATACCTTTCCATCTGTCAAAGATTGTAACTCAGTTCGACACACATCCGTCGGTTCCAATCAAAGCCAACAAATTCAAATACCCAACAAAACAAACCAACCATATAAAGCCACCGACGTCACCTGCAGACCCATGTAAGCTCACCAACGTCACCTACCGACCACCAACGCCACACATCATGAACAGCGGCAACGAAGAGGTCGGCGACATCGTGGTGGTGGTATAGGTATTATAATTTATAAATTTATATAAAAGCCAGTAAACTGCCATTAAATGATCCAATAGATCTGAAATGGAATTAGAAAGAGAAAGAGAAAGAGATCTAATAGATCTGAGATTGATATAGATGGTGTGTGTTTTTTTGTTAACGAAAAGAGAAAGAAATAAAGACACGTAGTGACCACGTGTAATAACAACAGGTCAGGAGTATGCATTAAATCCATCCGGGTTCCGACGAAAGATACGGCGGGTTTTCGACAGGTCAGGCGGGTCAACCCGATCAGCAGGGAGGAGTATTAAATATGCATTTATGAAAAATGTGTTGGCTTTTATATAAAGTTATAATGATATGGAGTAATACAAGTTTTATTTTCCGCGTTGCTGATTATTAGAAGAAATTTGACTTTTATGTTACATAAAACTATTACGCACATAAAAAAATATCATTAAATTTAGCTTTTTGGCGAGACTTTAAAAAATGTGTGAGTAAAAAATCAAATTTTGAGAGTTGATATATTATAACTCTTAATTAAATCCCAGTCCGTTTTAGGTTTACGACTTACAAAGTAAACATTTCTTGATACTTTTTTTAATACTCATCACCTATCTCCCACTTTCCCACTTTCTTCTCTCCCACCGACTCTTCTCTCCCACTTTAACACATACATGTCTCTCTCTTTATCTCTCTTTCTCTCTCGTAATTAAATCCCGGATCCATGTATGTTTATGAGGCATGCATCGGGTGTAATTTTGAGGTTTTTTTGCTTGGATTTAATTTTCGGGTTTTTGATAACTGAAGAAGTGCATGCATCTTTGATCGGATTTGATTTTGAGGTTTTTTGAAAGATGAGTTGTGTCACACTTTGTGGTGGCAGAGTGACGGTCATATGATGGTTTATGGTGGGAGAGGAAGGGGATCTCACGTTATCCAAGTTATTTTTTAGTAAGTGTTTCAAAATTGTTTGCATGTTGTTTGATTGAGCTTTCTATATGTTAATTGTTTTATCTAGGGGTGTGCACGGTTTGTTTTGGGTCCGTTTTTGGCTAAAACCGAAACCAAATTAAAATAGTCGGTTTTTATAAAACCAAAAACCGAAACCGCTCGGTTTTTGGCGATTCAGTTTTTTCGGTTCGGTTTTTTCGGTTTCAACCCGTTTATATTTAGTTGTGGCTATTTTATATTGATAAACTTGTTTTATGTAGAAAATTGGTTATTCTTTTTTATTTTTTTGTCAATATGAGCCTAATAATGTTTACCCAAATTTCTATAATTATACACATATAAATGAGACACACACACATGTAAGTGAAAATACACATAGTATGATCATTGTCAAATATATAACGATATATTGTCAAGTAAACACACGTACATGACAAACACATATATAAACATTAAGATATATATGTATTATAATTCCATCCACAAAATAAATATGAATTTAAAAATTATATTTATTATTTATTTATTTATATTATATTAATTATATATTATTATAAAACTGGTTTGGTTTGGTTCGGTTCGGTTTTTTTGGTTCGGTTTTTGGACGGGCGTCCATATTTTCAGAACCCTTAGCTCCTATCTAAGTCGATTGATTTTTTACAAGGTTTAAACAGTTGGAATTTGTGTAATTTGTATGTCGAGAACATAAACTGATTTATCATGTGTACCATTCTTGAGTAGCCTATGAGCGTGTAAAGCATTAACCGAGATGTTGTACCTGCACATAGCATGCTCAAGAATAATAACACACATTAGCTATTTGAGTGCCAGCTGGTCACTATTTCACAATCATAGGCAATGATGAAATTACCGCTTATGTGGTCGATGATAAAGGGTTCAAGCGACCTATAACTTGGCAGGGCATCGTCTACAAAAAGATGTTTGCAGCCATGGCAGCTCGAACGCCCTTCTAGACAGAACTGCATTCGCAAATCTGAGCCAGAAAAGTATGACAAATATGTGTTTGAGTAGGAAAGAAGAAAGTCAGAGATAAGATGAAAAATTGGTAGGCAATGAATAGTAAAAAAAGTATCGAGAAATGTGTACTTGCTTCAATCATAGTCTGATGATGAATACAAGCGGTTTCAGTAGAAGAAGTGGAAGTCCATGACTTGGTTGGGCAATTAGTTAGGTATGTAGCCATGACGGACTTCCATTTCCTATATGAACCAAGCGATTCTTCCTATTACAGTATACAAAATAAGGCAATGATGATAACACAAAACTGAGCCTTCGAGCCCATTAATTTTACAATGATTTGTGTGCTTTCAAATCACAGTGAAATGATGAAATACAATCCAGAACTTATATCAGTTGTTATAAATTATGGTCGGTTTGCGTGCTTCTGTTGTGGAATAAGCTGTGATAGAGGTTTTGTTCCTATCACATGTACCCGTTTAATAAAAAAAATACAAAAATAATCTGGTCCACTATAACACCCCGTGTTTCCAGGTGATATTACGATTTCAATCATTCCATTTTCTTGCCAATTATAGAATCGTTATGTGTTTAAATTTTAATAGTTTAGTTAAAACCTAGGAAGTAAAACTTAACCAAGGCTTTTAATAACCCGAATAAGGCTACGTTTAAACTAAAGGCTTTAGTTAACGTGTTTCTTGACTTAGCTAACCAAGAATCAAGTTAATATCATCCCTACCCTTTATGCCACCATCTAACGTTTAACTTAAAGAGTAAACGAGCAAGTTATAGGTTTCTTCACTTGTGAAAAAGGGTACACATAATAAGAAAATAACTTAGGTAATTCAAGAAGCAAATAAAAACCCTACCAACTAGCAAAAAAATCGTGTACACTCTTGTTTCAAGCTCTTCAAACCATATTATGCAACTAGATAAAAGAGTACTTAAACCATTAAACCTTAAAGCTTAATGCAAGAACTAAAAGGGCACTCTTATAAAAACTAGACCCAATTTTCGTGTATACTAACTTACAAAAACCTGCACTTGTAAAATTTAGATAAGATATGCAAAGATCCCATCTCATAATACAACTCTATTACCCAGTGTATAAAGCCTATTATCCCTTTCTCAAAAACCCACAAACTCTCATGATAAACCTAGCTGCTCCCTCTTGGTTTTGCTTCCACGCATAACACAGTACCCATCTTTTATATACTATACTTTGACCATGATGAGCCCTAAAAATCCTTTGCCCTATTTGAATAAACATTCGAATGTGACTTCTATGTAAACACTATGCCTGCCTTTTAATTGTGCATAAAGGACCATGCATACTTCTTTGAAAACACATAAACAACACAATCTAGTTATCATAATACTCTCATCACTTTGTTTTTCCTTGTTCTCCTACTTCTTCCACCATTATTCTTGTTCTTCTATCCCTGGTTTTCGACACACATACAACCCACAAAACTTCACACCATCATCTTCCATATCAAACCCTAAGTTCCAGAAAACCCTAACTAGTTTTTTGGGTTTTCTTTCGTTGTTTCTTTGGTCGAGCACATCAAGATAGTAAGACAATAAATGGGTTCATAATCACAAATGGGTGCAAGCAGTTGAATTGGTTAAAAGTGTTTGGGTTTTGTATACGAATTGGGTTGGTAACAAATTAGGGTTTCCACTTGAGTTCAAGTCCTTATCCACATTTTTCGTCCAATTTTGTGAGTCACGCTATTTCCTCTTTATTTACCTGCATTCGTCCTTGGTTTAATTGTGCTTGAGAACGTTTTGTTTAAAAGATATAAACACACTACCTAATTGTAAGTTTCTTGTAAAACAGAAATATGCATGTTCATTTGTGTCTGTAACAGAAACAAGAAACTAGAAACTTCTAACTTACAATTAGAAGAAACCCTTGGTCATATGTTGTTAGGAAACCGTGTGTTAGGACTTTTTGTAATGAAACATATATACTTAATCATGGTTAGCCAAATTACAAGTTTAAAAGCAAAACATTTTCTTTTTGGTATACATTCTGATGTATACGGGTTCATTGAGAAACCCGTATTCAAACTTGACCAATGAAATTTCTGAATTTATCATTCGTTAACGTAGTATAGGAGTAGCGTTCATGCAAAATTTGAGCTTTTAACGCTTTATAACGAAGCGGGAAATAGACTTACAAATCTGTTGTTTTATATGTATGAAAACTTCCTTGTTGGGTCGACTTTAGGCCTTGTTCTGACCCACTTAGACTTAGACATAAAGTCAACAAATGGGGGCGTTTTATAGTCGACATGGTAGGCTTTAATTAGCAACTTGAATCACAGAAAATGATTAAGAAACAAACTCGCAAATAGGGACTAAAGTTAGTACTGCTGTCGTGTGTTCAGCAACTAAAACTGTTGGAAAGTCGCGATACCCCCGTCTTTGGCATCATTTTTGACCCCACTATCGACCTCGAATCACAAAACTTACAAAAGATAAGTTGTAGTAGACCTGACATAGTTTATATAGGTACTTTTAGTTTGTCATAATACCGGGGATGAGATCTATTTTAATTCAAATACCTGAAAAACTCAGGGTTACACTTTTACTGGTAAACTAGCAAGTGTACTTTTAGTTTGTCATAATACCGGGGATGAGATCTATATTAAAATGGATGCAAGTATATTTTAATTCAAATATTACGAGTTTGCCTAAGTAGCTATAACTCACTATGCCCTTCTTCGTGAACTGTTAATTGCATATATATAATTGTTAATTGCATTATGTGAGCGCGAATGTTATGAATATATCTATTTGGGAATTAACATCCCCGTTTGGGCAAGTAGTGCTTGCTAGTTTACCGATTGGCCGGGAACGACGACCGTATACCAATTCGAACTCATAGATGTTACGGGTTGAACATCTACATTGGGCAATATCATTTATATGTATTTGATATACATACGTTGTTTAGCTTCAGTGTTATGAGCTTAGTGCATATCGTAATATATTTTTGTGATATTGTATTTGTTACTTTATTACAGGGAAATCTTGCTATCCGCTTCATTAAATTTATAAACCTATAAATTCACCAACATTATTGTTGACAGTTTAAACATGTTTTCTCATGTCAATAAGGTGCAAGTCAAGGATACATTGGGTGGTCGTCTTTTGGAGTCATATTATTATAAAGATTTGCGTGCATTACATTTTGGGATATTGTTAAGTTGTGAAATCTTTACATTATCAAGTTAAACAAGTTAAGCCTATGAGCTTTGTAACGAACAATTTATAAAATCCAATGTATCAGTTTTTAAACGACTCTTATAGAAGTCGTTCTCATATCTTGTGTTATTGATCTATGAAGTAATACCCCCGGAACATCATATTCTGCTGCGACCCATTTTGGGGGGTGTTACAGATTGGTATCAGAGCCAAGGTTATAGAGAACCAGGCCAAATGTTTTTACTTGGTCTATAATCGTTTTTCAAACATTGCGTCATTCAAAAGTTTTCAAGGGACATACATACATTACTTAATTGCATCTAGTATACATGCTTACACGTCATGCACCACTTTAGCATTAGTTGATTATACTAAGTGCTTACATAAGTTATATACGTGTTAATATTTCATTACGTATATGAATGATGGTCTTATATAATATACTTATACAAGTTTATATTATGGTTACAGATTTGCCATGTCATCAGACAACGCATCATCCGCTGTTACCTATAGGTTTGTATCTTCTTATTCAAACGGACCATCATTATGGGGTATTCCACTCGTGAATGTTAGCAAGCTTCTAGAGATGGACCCCTACGAGGAGGTGGCCCAACAGGGATAGGCAAACCCACTGTCACCTGCCTATGTACTTGACCCTATGGAGTTGGATGAGCATGTACCAGTATATGATCCGGAGCCAAAGCACCCAGAGTACCATGCACCGTCAGATGATGACATTCAGGTCGAGGATCAGCCTTATGCTGATGATGCTTCACCGACTGCTGAGTCACCGGATACCTTGCTGACCTGAATTCGATGGAAGAGGATGTTGATGAGGATTCTATTGATTATCCAGATGAGCCCGAGGATGGCAAGGAGGATGACGAGGAGGATCCCGAGGAGGATCCTAGTGAGGAGCATGAGCTTGAGGATGACGACGATGAGGATGAGGAGCCCACTAAGGACGAGGAGGAGGAGAAGCACCTAGCTCCGGCTGATTCTTTTGTGGTACCTATTGTTGACCCTGTTCCCTCAGCTAGGGATATAGAGGCATTTAAGACTGGTAAGTCTGCACCTACACCTAGATCACCTCAGACTAGGGTCCCTTTTTCTCAGACACGTCTTTGTAGGGCACGGAAGACTGTCAGACTTGAGCCACCCATGTCAGCATCCATGGAGGCACGCATTGCTAAGCATACTACCGCACCTATACCACCCACCAGCCCTGCCTATGATCAGGCACCATTAGGTCATAGGGCAGCCATGATCCGTATGAAAGGTGACATCCCCTCAGAGGACATGCTACCTCAGAGGAGATTTATACTTGCTTCTCCCCTACCTGGGTGTGATGTAGCAGAGAGTTATGTTGTTGCTGCTGCTAGAGCACTTAGAGGTCAGTATGATTTTATTGATACTGTTGAGGCAGGACATGGTTTGATTCGCAGTCCTGGTCATGATGCCCGAACTATTGCTAGAGCTGCTAATAAAGCAGAGGACGTTGGTTATGTTAGAGCTTTACAGGCTTCTGAGCATAAGATAATGACTTCCATCGAGGAAGTCAACTTGAGGGTCAGCTACCAGGCACAGATTCGCACGCAAGAGAGTGAGGATTTCTATACACGGCTGTATGATGCTCGGACTGACCGCAGAGACATTAGACTCGAGGTTGATGTAGTGACAGGCCAGAGGACTGCTTATGAGACAAAGTTGCATGAGGTACGCCAGGCTTACCTTAGTTCTGAGGCTCAGAACAGGACATTATTGGCGCAACTTGAGACACTAGAGACTCACATGAGTCGTATGGAGTGGCAGCGCCAGAGAGCTGAGGATGATGCAGTCAGACAGATGATGCGTACCCATGTACTAAAGGCTAGAGCTCAAATTGATATGGTGGAGGACACCGGCAGTAGCTGTTAGTTGTACTTTTCATTTCTAGCTATCTTGTATTGTCTATTAAGTTTTATAGGTAACTCCCAGCTAATAGACTCTAGGACGTATTTTCATTTTCTGTACTAGACCATTAGTGGTTATTTTGTATCCAAACAAATCATGTACGATTCGACATTATGTTATGAAATGTTGATGTATTATTGATTTCATTTTATTCATTCTCCATTGTGTTGTGGTGTAATTATTATTATAATATCCATTTGTATCGACATTGAAATTATATCTCACGTACATTGTGTTCTTGTGATTAGTAGAATCATGCTTGTAACAAGACAAGGAACAAACGACGCCATGACTCTAGAATCCATTCAAGCTATGATCGATCAGTCAATCCAAAGAAACTCTACCCATACTCAGGACGATGCAAGCCAAAATTCGGGTAGAGGACCCAGAAGGCCTGTGCAACCTGCACGTGTTTGTTCCTACACCAATTTCATAAAATGCCAACCCTTGAACTTCAAGGGTACTGAAGGCGTTGTTGGCTTCTCTCAATGGCTCTAAAAGATGGAATCGGTATTTCACATTAGCGGTTGTGCCATTGACAATCAAGTGAAGTTCACTACATGCACTCTACTGGGTGTTGGACTAACCTGGTGGAATGGTCATGTGAGAACCTTAGGTCATGATGTTGCCTATGCTATGACTTGGGGAACTCTCAAGAAGAAGTTGACGGACAAATACTGTCCAAAAGGTGAAATCAAGAAACTTGAAATTGAACTGTAGGCATACCTGCGGGTCATGGGAAACATGTTGGCATCCTATAGCTCAGCGTTTCTAAGAAACTAGCCCTTTGATGTGGGCACCAAATTTCTTACTGATGAGACCGAAAAGGTTGACAAGTACATCAGTGGACTTCCTGATAACATTCATGGAATGTCATGTCTGCAAGACCCAAAACTCTTGATGATGTCTACGATTTGGGCCCAATATCGACTTGAGATGGATCAGAAACTACGCACTTATTCGGAAAGACAGAATGACAACAAAAGGAAGGATGATGATTCATCAAGAAATAATCAACAACCCTACAAGAAGCAAAATGTAGTTAGGGCATACACTGTTGGCCCTGGTGAAAAGAAGGCTTATACTGGAACTCTACCTCTGTGCACCAAGTGCAATTACCACCACACCGGGCAATGTGCACCCAAATGTGGAAACTGCAAGAGGTATGGTCATGCTACCAATGATTGTCGGGTCAATACCAACAACAACAATAACAACAACAACAACGACAATCAAAAGGCAGGAGCATGCTATGAATATGGTAACACCGGTCACATCAAGAAGAATTGCGCAAAACTAAAGAACCGTGGGAATAGCAACGGGAATGGCACAACTCAAGGAAGAGCTTATGCTTTGGGAGGAAGAGATGCTAGCCCAGACTCTAACATCATCACAGGTACGTTTCTCCTCAACAACCGTTATGCTACAATTTTGTTTGATACTGGTGAAGATAGTAGCTTTGTATCTAATACCTTTAGTGCCTTGATTAACATTACCCCCACTACATTAGAGAGTCATTATGACGTAGAATTAGCCGATGGGAAATCATAGGAGTTAACACCATAATTCGTGGTTGCAGTCTAAACTTCATGAACCATCCTTTCAACATCGACTTGATGTCAGTCCCACTCTGTATTGTTGACGTCATTATTGGGATAGACTGGTTAACAAAGTATCATGGAGTGATCATCTATGACGAGAAGATTGTACGTGTTCCGTTCGGAAGGGAGATGTTAATTTTTCAAGGCAATGGAAACAACCAAAGGGAAGAATCCTGACTAAATATCATTTCGTGCACTAAAGCATAAGAGTATTTGTCAAAGGGTTGTGATGTCTTTTTGGCACACATTACCACGAAGGAAGCCAAAGACAAGTCGGCGGGGAAGCGACTTGAGGACATGCCAATTGTCAGAGACTTTCCTGAAGTTTTTCCTGAAGACTTGTCGGGTATTCCACCAGCCCGACAAGTAGAGTTCCAAATTGATTTGGGCACCATCCAAAATGAAGGAACTGGTATAAAAAAAAAAAACAAAAACAAAAGAACAACTTCAAGAACTGATCACTAGCAACGGGATTTATAAGTGCAAGCTTTTTAGCCCTATGGGAGCTTCGGTCTAAGTTTCGTCTAAGAAGAAAGACGATCGTTTGCATAGTGGCATCGATTATTATGAACTGAACAAGTTAATGGTGAAGAACCGTTACCCACTTCCTAGAATTGATGACTTGTTCAATCAACTTTAAGGGTCGAGTGCCTACTCGAAAATCGACTTACGATCAGGTTACCATCAGTTGAGAGTTCGCGAAGAAGACATTCCTAAGACCGCGTTTAGGACGCGTTATGGGCATTATGAATTTCAAGTAATGCCTTTTGGTTTGACAAACGCACCGGCGGTATTTATGGACCTCATGAACTGGGTGTGCAAACCTTATTTAGATAAGTTTGTGATTGTCTTTATCGACGATATACTAATTTATTCAAAGAACAAAGAAGAGAATGAAGAGCATCTCAAATTAATTTTGGAGTTGCTTAAGAAAGACAAGTGAAGTTGTACGCAAAATATTCGGCAAGTGATGAATTTTGGATTCCAAGAAAAAAGAAAAAAGGGGGGGGTACTGTTTATCGGACACATGATTGATAGCAAAGGCATTCAGGTAAACCCAGCAAAGATCGAGTCGATTAAAGATTGGGCGTCTCCTAAGAGTCCAACAGAGATCCGTTAATTTTTAGGACTCGTCAGTTATTACAGAAGATTCATTGAAGGCTTCTCCAAAATAGCGAAGTCAATGACTAAGCTGACTCAGGAAGAATGTAAAGTTTGACTGGGGAGAGAAGGAGGAAGCCGCATTTCAATTGATTAAACAAAAGCTGTGTAGCGCACCCATTCTGGCCTTGCCTAAAGGATCAAAAAACTTCATTGTTTATTGCAATGCTTCGCATAAGGGTTTGGGTGTCGTGCTTATGCAAAATGATAAAGTTATAGCCTATGCTTCTCGACAACTGAAGATCCACGAGAAAAACTACACAACTCATGATCTGGAACTTAGAGCTGTGGTGTTCGCTCTTAAGATGTGGAGACATTACTTATACAGAACAAGGTGCACCGTATTTACCGACCACAAGAGTTTACAACATATCCTTGATCAAAAAGAGTTGAACATGAGGCAACGGCGTTGGTTGGAGTTGCTTAGTTATTACGATTGTGACATTCGTTATCACCCGGGGAAAGCAAACGTCGTTGCTGATGCTTTGAGTAGGAAAGAACGGTCTAAGCCATTAAGAGTTCGAGCCTTAGTCATGACTATTGGCTTGAACCTTCCTAAACAAATCCTAGAAGCTCAAATCGAAGCATTAAAACCTGAAAACCTCGCTACTGAAGATGTTGGAGGTATGCTCCGACAAGACCTTACAAAGTAAAGATTGAAACCCCATGCGGACGGAACCTTATGTTTAAACAACAAGAGTTGGTTACCGTGTTATGGCGACTTAAAGACTCTGGTCATGCACGAGTCTCATAAGTCAAAATATTCTATTCATCCGGGTTCAGACAAGATGTACTAAGACTTAAAGTAGTTGTATTGGTGGCCTAACATGAAGGCAAATATTTCCACTTATGTTAGCAAGTGTCTGACTTGTGCTAAAGTCAAGGCAGAGCATCAAAAATCTTCTGGTTTACTAGTCCAACCGAAGATTCCAGAATAGAAGTGAGAGAAAATCACCATGGATTTCGTCACTAAACTCCCTACGACGACAAACGGTTATGATACCATTTGGGTGATCGTTAATCGTCTTACAAAATCTGCTCACTTCCTACCAATGAACGGATCTCATAGAGAAGTTAATGAAGCTTTACATGAAGGAAGTAGTCACCCGACATGGTGTGCTTGTTTCTATTATCTCCGATCGTGATGGTAGATTTACGTCACTATTCTGGCAAGCACTCCATAAGGCTTTGGGAACCCGATTGGACATGAGTACGGCCTATCATCCTGAAACTGACGGTCAAAGTGAAAGAACTATCCAAACTTTAGAAGACATATTACGCGCTTGCGTGTTAGACTTTGGAAAGAATTGGGATAGACACTTGCCGTTAGTGGAATTCTCTTACAACAACAGTTACCATGCCGGTATAAAGGCTGCTCCATTCGAGGCACTGTATGGGCGAAAGTGTCGATCACTCGTATGTTGGGCAGAAGTCGAAGATGCTCAGCTTAGTGGTCTGGCAATAATTCATGAAACCACCGAGAAGATCGTCCAAATCAAAAGCAGAATCCAAGCCGCTCGTGACCGACAAAAGAGCTATGCAAACATTAGACGTAAACCAATGGTATTTCAAGTTGGTGACAAGGTCATGTTAAAAGTTTCACATTGGAAAGGAGTTGTGCGTTTTGGCAAACGAGGGAAGTTAAACCCTAGGTATGTCGGCCCATTCAAGGTGATCGAGAGAGTCGGAACTGTTACCTATAAACTTGAGCTACCACAACAATTAAGCCAAGTTCATAACACATTTCACGTGTCAAATCTGAAGAAGTGTTTGTCTGATGAATCACTTGTGATTTCGTTGGAAGGACTACGTGTTGATGACAAGCTCCACTTTGTGGAAGAGCCAGTAGAAGTTATGGATCATGAAATCAAACAATTGAAGAGAAGTCGCATTCCCATCATTAAGGTGAGATGGAACTCTAAACGAGGTCCTGAGTTTACCTGAGAACGTGAGGATCAATTCAAGCAGAAATACCCACATCTTTTCACAAAGACTGCACCGTCGTCAAGTGCCGCGTCTTAAGCCTTGAGGACAAGGCTCATTCAACGGGGGGAGACTATAACACCCCGTGTTTCTAGGTCATATTACGATTTCAATCATTCCATTTTCTTGCCAATTATAGAATCGTTATGTGTTTAAATTTTAATAGTTTAGTTAAAACCTAGGAAGTAAAACTTAACCAAGGCTTTTAATAACACAAATAAGGCTACGTTTAAACTAAAGACTTTAGTTAACGTGTTTCTCAACTTAACTAACCAAGAATCAAGTTAATATCATCCTTACCCTTTATGCCACCATCTAGCATTTAACTTTAAAGAGTAAACGAGCAAGTTGTACGTTTCTTCACTTGTGAAAAAGGGTACACATAATAAGAAAATATCTTAGGTAATTCAAGAAACAAATAAAAACCCTACCAACTAGCAAAACAATCGTGTACACCCTTGTTTTAAGTTCTTCAAACCATATTATGCAACTATATAAAAGAGTACTTAAACCATTAAACCTTAAAGCCTAATACAAGAAACTAAAAGGACACTCTTATAAAAAACTAGCGCCAAGCACATTTTGCGTGTCGCTAACTTCACAAAAACCTACACTTGTCAAATTTAGATAAGATATACAAAGATCCCATCTCATAATACAACTCTATTACCCAATGTATAAAGCCCATTATCCCTTTCTCCAAAACCCACAAACTCTCGTGATAAATATAGCTGCCCTTCCTTGATGCTACTCCCAACGTCCAAAACCTATTCCCAACGTTAAGATCCCTTCAATCCATAAATAGTTTTCACCTTTTTATTCCTGTACAAGATACCTTACTGCAAATGCATCAACAACAAAAAGTGACTCCTCCTTTGACTAGTAAAACTACCATACGTTTATGTATAAGTATGAGGCACTTTCATTCTTGTTTTCCCAAGCAAACCCAACATCTGCTAATCTTATTCCTCACAGCCTTATTGTTCCTAACAAACATAGCAAACCCACTCCTTTTATTATTCAACTCACATGAAATCATAAACCCTAAAAACCCTAACCCTAGTTTTGTCACCTTTGGTTCTCTTTTCTAGTCGAGGTACAAACAAGCAAGAAGAGGTTGTGTTTGTAGTGTTTTTCAGTTACATCAGGGATTCAAACAGCCGAGCTTATTATTGGTTTGGGGTATTTAGTTCGTGTGTACGTAAGGGGGTAAAAAGAATTGTGTGTTCATCATCATTTTTGGGTCGAGTCTCCAACGCATTCATCCTTTGCTTTTGTGAGATATCTGTCCCTATTACTTACACTTAATATGCAATCCTTATGTCCATAGAGGTGTGCTTGAATATATTTGAAAACAAAACTATTTTTGCTCACTTTCTGATGTGCATCAAATGAATGAGTAAAACCCCATAAATTTTATAGGTGGGTAATGAAACATGGGCCATGATTATGCAGGGTAATAAGTGTAGAAATTAGCCCATATGTAGCTTAGACTCGTTGGTTAAATAGAAAGAAAACCACATATGTATTGTTAGTATAAAATGCAGCCCACCCATGTAATTTTGAGTACACTATTTGGCCACTAGAATTTTAGAATAAAATCGAAACTTAATTATTTTCGTAAATAGGACATATGATAGTTATTTTGCCCCTGGAATCACTAAATTTCTTCAAGAGATGAGCAAGTTAGAGGGTCCCAAAGTTAGGCGTAGAAACTGCCACTTTACCCTCTTTTGTAACACAGCCAACGAGCCTTTTTTTCTTCTTGAATTATTGTGACGGTTTTACTAAATGAAATAACGAACTAAATTATGTTAAATAAAGCCTGAAGTGTTATCTTTAATTTGGAATAAAAACCACTCCTTTTCGTTTACTAACCAGCTCGTGATTTGCATTTAAAAAGGGGTGATCGTCACGGGTGTCGACAAACTGTCGAACACTTGGTGTGTAACTGGTCTCAACCTGCTGCGTGAACACCAACCTATCGACTCACTTTTAACCCCGTTAACGACCCCAACACACAAAATTTATAAAAGGTAAATTAAAGCCAGTCTGTCCTAGTTTATTAAGGTGTTTTTGTTTCGTCCTAACGTTGAGTAATGAAGTCACAAATTAAGACCAAAACTCTGACCACGCAAAACGACACCTACTGAAATAAACCCCTAATATTTTTCTAAGTCTGGGAAAACTATCCTAGTGACACACGTATGTTTAAGCCCTATTTTAACCAACTAAATGACCTTTTTGGACAAGACTTACTTAACAAAACTTGTAGACGACCTGTCCGAGATGTCAAATGTGTTTTTAATTTTCATTACCGTTAAATAACGAATCTATAAATTCATTGTAAAACTCCAAGTCGTCCAATATTAAAACTTAGTAAAATTTCACTTATTTGATTTGTTAAACGTCACTGTTTCGTCTAATTATTTGGCGCACTTAGAGACCAAATCAAGGGCTGACCTAAACTAACATTTTAGAGTATATATGACCTAGTTTCCTAAAAGTCCGAAGT
The DNA here is from genome assembly GCA_026074375.1 of Tanacetum coccineum. Classification (NCBI taxonomy): domain Eukaryota; kingdom Viridiplantae; phylum Streptophyta; class Magnoliopsida; order Asterales; family Asteraceae; genus Tanacetum; species Tanacetum coccineum. The sequence continues at coordinate 44,857 of BQNB010006474.1, read as the reverse complement.
CGTAAATTGTATACTTATATTTTGACCACGTTGACCCAATAAAGTTGACTTTAACATGAGAAATTATTTTCAAACATCATTATTTTAAATGGAGCTCAAGCACACACTAGGGACGAGATTGCAAGTATTTAGTTTATTATTTTTTGTTTAGTAAATATGTATTATTTTTATATAGGTTGCGGATAAAGTCTTTTGCATCATTTTTCGTGCCACTACCTTGTTATTCCATTATCATTACTTGATGTGAGTTTATAGTCCCCACTTTTATACTTTTTCAATCATTTATCAAATCTCGGGGATGAGATCATGTTTGTTTTACAAAATGGATGCAAGTACATTTTAAATTCAAATATTACGAGTTTGTCTAAGCAGCTATAACCCACTATGCCCTTCATCATGAACTGTCAATTGCATATATGTAATTGTTAATTGCATTATGTGAGCGCGAATGTTATAAATAGATTTATTTGGGATTAACATCCCCGTTCGGGCAAGTAGCACTTGCTAGTTTACCGGTTGGCCGGAAACGCCGAATGTATACCATTTGAAATCATAGATGTTACGGGTTGAACATCTACATTGGGCACCGTCATTTATATGTATTTGATATATATACATTGTTTAGCTTCAGTGTCATGAGCTTAGTTCATTTCGTAATACATTTTTGTGATATTGTATTTGTTACTTTATTACAGGGAAATCTTGCTATCCGCTTCATTTAATTTATAAACCTATAAATTCACCAACATTATTGTTGACAGTTTAAACATGTTTTCTCATGTCAATAAGGTGCAAGTCATGGATACATTGGATGGTCGTCTCTTGAAGTCATATTATCATAAAGATTTACATGCATTACATTTTGGAATATTGTTATGTTGTGAGATCTTTACATTTCCAAGTTAAACAAGTTAAGCTTATGGGCTTTTGTAACGAACCATTTATGAAATCCAATGTATCAGTTTTCAAACGACACTTATAGAAGTCGTTCTCATATCGTGTGCTATTGATCTATGAAGTAATACCCCGGAACATCATATTCCGCTGTGGCCCATTTTGAGGGTGTTACAGTTATAATATTACTTTGTTTCGTTATTGTTTAATTGTATTTTATTAAGATTTTGTCCAATAGATAATCAAAGGCAAATATCAGTACGGGTTATCAATTTAACAAAGCATAAATCAACAATGTGGTAAATGATAATCTTTCAATTCATTCTGCAGAGTTACAAACTTTAATTAAAAAGAGCTTTGCAATTTTAAATAATCAAATAAATTGATTCCAATAGTGTAATGATAAATTCATGAGATTATTTATAGCTCCAATAATTTTCGCTCATGTTCTTATCTAGAAAAACCATTTTGAAGTATGTGAAAACATCATGATGAACTGAAGACGAAAAAATGTATGTTAGGTTGATCTTGTTTTTTATCATTCAATTAGAATATAAAGGCAAAAGTGTCATTTAGTTTGGTAATTAGTATTTAGATAAGTTTTAAGATATTAAAATCATATATTTATGTTTAAATTGGATATTTGGATATACATGAGTGTTTTGAGGCACTACGAGAAAAAGGAGTAACAAGGTGACCAAGTTTTTCCCGGGCGACTATTCGTTCCGGGAAAGCACACAAAACAAGAACAAAAACCGTCCGACGTGGCAATATATCTGATAAGCACATTTTAGTCAAAGTTTGGTTTAGATTTTCCCCCGGGCGACATGTCGCCGGGAATAAGTTGGTTAAAATTTTGACCGGTTTGATAAAAAAACTCACGAAAATCTTGCTTTGGCGCATTTTTTCCGCTCACTTTCCCAGGGCGCGAAAACATTAAAATTTTTTTTTTAATTCGATGAATGGTTTAAAGCGTGGTAAAGTATGTTAATTAACGTTCTGTGTTTCTTTTCCCTGGTGCGACATTGTGTCGCCCGGAAACTATTTAGTAATATTCAACATAAAAAATGGTAACGAACTCTGGCGGCAAATTTCCCGCTAATGTTCCACGTGCGAAATGTCGCCCGGAGATTAGGTAAAAATTTATATAAAAAAAAAATTAATTATGCTTATAAATCATAAGATTTTATAAAAAAAATATTTTATAATTATATATTTTATAAATAATAACTTATAAAGATACTTATAAAATATATAATTCCCGCCTAAGAATTCCCGCCAAAACTTCCCGCCTAGAATTCCCGCCTAAAAATTCTGAGGATTTTAACTATAAATATGATACTTATACAGCACCACCACCACCACCAACTCTTATCCTTACAAACTCTTTACACCACCACCATCACCACCCAGTTTTGTAACTTATGCAAATGGAGTCGTATGAATCTTTTATGTGTCGATGTGAAGGTGGTAATGTAGTGTTGAGACAATCACATAAACCACACAGCTTTGGTAAACTTTACTATGCGTGTCCTCGTTCAAAGGTAAACAATAAGAACCTTTTTTATCTATGCAATGTATAAAATATATTGTTTTATAAAAAGACATTACCTTATGAATTTTTTAATCGTTTAACAAGCCTTCACAAAAAAATCATGGATGTGGATATTTTAAATGGAAGGATGAGATCACTTTTGGAAACGCAAGTTCTTTTTCGGGACCGACAACACCTTTAAATTCTTCTTCGCGTGTAAGTTCTTCTTCAGGATCCTCTAGAGCCGCACTTAGTCCTGGAAGACACAAGTGCTCAAATCTGGCAAGCTCTTAACTAAACTATGAAGAGTAAGAGGTACTAGAGGCAAAGACTTAGCCATGGAGAAGAATCTGATACCACGGAGTTGCCTTAGTCGAGCTCAAATACTTCATAAGACCTTTTAAATGAAATGGAAAACCTTCGTGTGAGTATAGTTAGTGTATTTGTGAATTGTGCTTGAATAAAAAAAGAGAAGATTGAGGGGATGCCCACGTTTCCATGTTTTCAAACCATTTTAGATTATGTTTAATGTGTTTGTGTCTGTTTTTTAATAAGATTTCTTATGTTTATGTGAATACAAAAATTTCTGCCACATTAAGACATAAAAGGATTCTGACATAACACATTTTTATTCAAGAACACATAATATTGGGTCCTCCGTTGGACATCTAATGTACAACGATAACATATCGACTCATCCATTGAACATCTAATGTACAACGATAACATATCGACTCATCCGTTGAAGCATCTAAATTATCAACTATAACATATCGACTGTTACATCCGTAGATGGACATCTAATGTTAGATGATAATATCTCGACGTAATAATCCTGTTGAACCTCAAGACAACAATAACATATCGACTCATCCGTTGAACGTACGTAGAATGTACCATACGATAGCAGAGAATCATCGCGACAGAGGAAGATCAAGAAGAAAAATCATCGAAGATTGAGACGACTTACTTATCGATGTCTAAGCTACTTATGGGTAGTTCTAAGTAGTTTTGTTACCTTTGATATGACTATCATCGTTATAATGTAACACGATAACATATTGAATTCTTCGTTGGACATCTAATGTACAACGATAACATATCGACTCATCCGTTGAACATCTAATATGTAACGATAACATATCGACTCATTCGTTGAACAATCATCTAATGTACAATAACATAACATATCGACTTCATCTGTTGAACATTCTAATGTATACACAGATAACATAACGAACTCCATACCGTTGAACATCAAATTTAGCAACAATAACATATCGACTTCATGCTTAGAACATCTAATTTAACAACAATAACATATCGACTCGTCCCGTTTTGAACATCTAATGTGTAACTATAACCAATCGACTCTAAATCTCGTCCGTTGAACATCTAATGATGTAACGATAACAAATCGACTCATATCCGTTGAACATCAAATTGTGGTAACGATAACTGAATATTTCGACTCATTTTTCTAGAAACATCTAATGTACCAAACGATAAACATATCGACTTCATCAACCCGTACAATCCTTGTGGATCATCTAAAGTTAATGTTACCTCAAAGTGTTTACTGATTAAAGATTGCAAGTTTTTTTTGCACGCAGTCTCTCGATATGAACAACACATTGAATTTTTAATATGTCCAAGTCCCATCAACTTCGATCATGAACATGAAATTATTAAACAAAATTTTAGTTGAAGCCAATCTTTTGATTTTTGGACGAATCATACACCGTTATAATTAATGAACAACGATTAACATATCGAACTCATGGTAGCGTTGAACATCAAATGTTGTAAACGCAAACATATCTACACATCCTTTGAACCGTCTAATGTCTAACCATATACCTTATCGAACTCGTTCGTGTGAACGTACTAATGTACAACCATAAACGATATCGACTGGGATGTGGTGCATGCTTAATTATTTTGTTCATGAATGTTTCTATATGTTATCTAATTATGACTTGTACAGATGTCAGCAGAATGTTGCACGGGCCAGCGCCGGCGTGACGTGCAGGTGATGATCGTCCCCCCTTCACAAAAACCATAAACCTACTGCTACCGGTTGCGGGGGTTGGCTCGCTAACCGAGGTAAGAATTTCGTGGATTAGATTGTAATAACAAAGGCTAAATTTAGAATACAATAAATTTGCTTGCCTTGAATTTTTTATGACTTTACCACTCACTTGATTTGCAGGCAAAGGCACGCTCGTAAAGCCAATTTGGGTAGTAAGGAAAGCGGTGCCAACTACATACCCACCAGGAGACCCGGAACCTATTCGGTGTAAAGAATATCACCTATGATAAAGGCCCCCGTCCGATTTTGGTTTGAGTGGGACGCAACAAAAAGACAAGATGTCTCTTGGTGGCCATTTATGCAATCTCATGTTCTAACTACCTGGGGATCTTATCAGCGGACATTGCCTTTGTACAACGACATTCCTTGGCAACAGGTCCGGTCGGAGCGAAAGGAAACTGCGATCGGTGACCAAAATTGGGGTCAGTTATTTTATTATCCTTTAATGTTAATTCAAATATCGTTTCAGTAATTATTTACTTGTTATATTTATCTAATTCGATTATTTATTTATATGAATATATAATAAATAAACAAATTTAGAATAAATAAATAAATTATATCTCTAACTCTGTCTTTGTTTTGTGTATATGATTGCAGACAACCAGTTTGAGCTTGACAACCTCATTATGTAATCCAGCGCTGGCATATATTAATGCTGGCATCCAGCAGCATCTCCAAAAGAGTACAATACCACAAGGGCTTCTCTCAAGCAGCGCATGTTATAAACCCCGAGACTAGGGACATTATATGTGGAGACGAGCCAGCAACATACTTGGAATCCCGAGAGCATTACCCCGGCAGATATATGCCAGATAGCATTTAGGAATGATCCCCAAGAACCAAGCCCAAGCCGCTCAAAATCCGCCAAGAACCGAGCTAATAGAGCACGATCGTTTACCGAGCATGGATCCCAAGAACAAAAAGATTAATAAGAAGATCATATAAAAAAGAAAAGAAAAAAAAGATCACTTGCTCGTCTTCGAGATGAATGGTAAAAAAAAAATAAACAAAAATATAATTAGTTTACTATACATAATGAATACATATATATCTGGATTATATGGCTTTAGTGTGTTGTGATTTGTACGTTTTTAAATTTGTTTCATCTTATAATTACGAGTTATGTTCAAATGGCGAGCTCAGAGACTCGAGAGACCAGCGTCGCTCCTCTGACACCTTCTTCGTGACGTACACCGTAAACGAGGGTATTCATAAACGGGAAGATGAGGACCGAGCTATATTACGTAAGTTTTGTTTAAAAACACCACTTTAATGATTTGTCGAGAAATTAATGTAGCAACACGCGACTAATAATAAACCTATCTTGGGGTGTTGTTTTGTCACTACATGGGAGGAGATTGCTGATGCTGCGGCTTTAGGCTCCAACACCGAAGTTCGGGTGTCGCCTACACTGATGAAGAGATCAATGTCCATGCTCGAAAGGGCAAGCAGCCAGGATCACCTCCCGGTTTGGTAGGGTACTCACCGGGACGGGCCATAAATGTCGCTCATTCCGCCCCACCCCCCGCCTCATGCACGCACAACTCCGGCGATGTCGAAAAGCTGAAAAAGAAGAACAAGTACCTAACCAAATAGGTGAACTTGATGATGAAGCTTTTTAGAAGTGACGACAAGTTTTCACAGATGCTGACACAGTATGAGTCAACACCTGAGTTCGGTAGCGGGAGTGGCGGGTTGGCGGGTTGATGGAGATAGCCGACGATGAGGACGGCGGCGTGAGGACGAGGAGATGCTGACGATAGTTAGAGATAGTTATATTATTGGTTAGATATGCTATTTGTTTTCTTTACGTTGATCTGACGACCTTTATGTAAACACATTCTCCTATCTATTGAATAATTGATTTGTAACTTGGGCGGATACTTCAAAAGATATGAATAGTCAAGCCCCGTTTTGTAGACTATATTGTGTTTATTAGATTTGGACGATTTTAGCTTTATTAATCAAATGCGTTGATCCGTTATTTTTATTGTTTTTTGGTACAAGTTGTGATGTAATTTAGATAGATGTCTATAATTGGTTTAACAGTTTGATTTTTGTTAGATTTTTTCGAAAAATCCGGAAAAATCTGAAAATAGCTGATGCGCAGGCTGCAAAAAAAAATTTCAGATCATATCCCGGGCGACATGTCGCCCGGGAAGGTTGAAACAAAAAAAATTTATAATTAATCCCGGGCGACATGTCGGCCCGTGAAAGGTGAAAACAAAAAAAAAATTATAATTAATCCCGGGCGACATGTCGCCCGGGATAAATAAAAATTATTTTATTTTTTTTTCCCGGGCGACATGATCTGCCGGATATTGACGAAATAATTTTAGTTTCATTTTTCCTCGGGCGACATGTCGCCCGGGAAAACCGTAATGCTTATTACTATTCTTTAATTAAATAAGCATTCTTAAATACTAATCAATTATTTTAATAGTCCCACTTTCTTTCCCGGCGACATGTCGCCCGTTGATAACTATCCACCGTGGCACATATTAGTTTTGGTTGATGAAAACGGTGGGGTCCCACCAAGTCGCTCGGGACAAAGTCCCCGGGAAATATCCCTGCGAGCTTTCCTTCAATTATCCCGGGCGACATGTCACCCGGGATGAGTATCCCCAGCGACATGTCGCCCGGGAAGGCGTGGAAATGTCGCTGGGGATAGTGGTAAATGTTGTAGTGAGGTTTTGTAAGGATATTGATGTAATATTAATTTTTATAAGGATATTGATATAATAATAAAGTTTTTTAAGGATATAAATGAAATTCTCCCCTTTTTATTTAAAGAATGTTTAAACATCACCTCAAGATGGTTAGCAAAACCCTTAAAAATTAGATTACACGTTAATTTCTCAAATATTGTTACAGTATTAATAACGTATTAATTACCCCATTAAATACGATATTCACTAACCGAAAATTGTTACAATATTAATAACGTGAGCATGAATGTCATATCAATGTCCATATATGTCATGCACAAAAAAACTGATATCACAAATTTGACCAATCAAATTCGTATTCGTATAATAGTATAATACATTCCATAAATGCTACTACTATAAATATATACTCCATGCGACCTTCCAAAACTTACAACTTTTTTCTTTCTTCACAATTTTCACCATTATTATTAAAGATTCTCGAAAACCCAAAAACCCTAATAACGATTTATACATAAGAATAATGATGACAGAAAAACAGTTCGATATACCCATTCTCACACCTTTGTTAACATGTTATAATGTACCTGCACCAATAATTTACCCTCCTGGAATCGACCCGTTTACGTTCGTGATCAAGAAACAACATTGTGATCAAAAGATGGAGATTATATCCCCTATGGATATCGATCCTTGTGTTGTTTCACGCAGTGAATGTGCTGCAAGAACATATGATTTAACTCCTTCTGAACATGTAAGTTTTTTAGTTTTTTAAGTCATATATTTGTTGTGTTCAAAGTTGTGTATGATTGTAACATAAGATGAAGGTGACATGTTTTTTTTTTAAATATTTTTTTTAGAATTTGTTAGAAGTTAGGGTTTAGGGTTTTGGGGTCCTGGAAAATATTGTTGAAACAATGGTTGAAGATTTTCGACTTTTTAGGACTTTGATTTGACCTAGTTGTGGTACATGTTTGTATATAGTGGACATGCTTTAGAAGTACATGTGTTGTCTACTTGTCTTGCTAAGAAAAATATAGACCTTTAGAAGTACATGGTGTTTGTCATACTGTAGTTAATAGCCAAATGGGTCAAAAGTGGTTTAAGATTATGGACTTTGGGTTTGAATCATGTAAGTATCGTCGTATTAGTTTATTTTTAAGCAAAGGAGTTGGAATAGACTCAAGGATTTTGAGTAACACAACTTAGGACTCTGTTTTGAACCATTTGACTCTTGTTGACTTGTTATCGTGATAAATGTTGCAATTTGCATATTGCAATATGCAATTTGCATATTGCAGATTGATCAATAAAGTTGCCTCTTCTAAAAAATATAGAAGCCAATCAGCCATTAAGTACTAGTATATACAAATATCATGATCAGTTTTACCTTTGACTTGTAACGATTTATACATTAGTACATTACATTACATAGGTACGGAATGATTCAAGCTTTTATCGAGTTCAAATAAATTAAACCTTTCCAAGTTTGCGTCCAAATAAAAGAATAAGTTGAAAATATACAACACATCGAGATTTACTCAACTAGATGTATCGTTTTGCCAGTTTGACCTAGGACTTCATATCAATGGAACTTTTGTCAAATAATTAAAGTTGCAGCTCAATCATGCTAAACTTTATCTAGTTCAAAGTTAAAATAAATAGTGAGCTCAAAATAAGTAACGAATGGAGTTCAAGTATGAACTAGGCTAGAATAATCACAGATGTTTTTCAGTCCTAGGCAAGTATTGATGCTTTTTTTGTCAAACTGGTTTATTAGATGTAGTTTTGACTTTTGATCGATATTTTATAGTTACTTTACCAGGCATCAAGACCTTTTGAGTTGGCGTTCAACCTCACACCATTAAGTTGAGCTCAAGCTCGCCAAGGCTTAGTCTGCTATACAGTTTAAGTTGATCTGTGTCACACAACATACTAGAGACTCATTTTGCACAACACAACTCTAACACAATACAATAAAAAAATCAATTTGAAAACAAGGTTTTAACAGACATTGTTATCTTAATCATGACCCCTAATGCAATTTCATCACCAATCAAACGCTATTATCTGAAAACTGGTGTAATGTTTAGCCAAATGCCTACAAGTTCATTAATCAACCACTTCATTCAGAAAAACCATTAAAATTCTATAACGACATTTTTCCTACCCATGGAATGTAAAGCTTATTAACAATTAATCAAACCATATTCCAGGTTCCTCATCATAACACATCCCATGTTCATCTAGAGAACAGTATGAGGTCCGTGAACTATGACTTTTAATTTGGCTATTCCTTAACGTATACATATCAGTCCAGATATCTATGGTCTTTTTGAGTCGTTAGAACACTAAACACTATGTGCAAAATTTGATTGTCTAATTGTACTGTCAGATATAAATAACACTTCATCGAGCTGATGCCAGGTGAAGTGTATCCGCTCCATTATAAATGCATGAGTTGAGATTGATTTTCAAGGTTTTTGAACAGAGGAGTTTAGGACTTTGGTTTAACCCATTTGATTATGAGAAATAGATGGTGTTTGTCATGGTTAATAGTTAAATGGGTCAAAATTAGTTTAAGAATTTATACGAGTTTGATATGAATCATTTGATTGTTTGAAGTGAGAAGTACATGATTTAATACGTGTATTATACAAATGAGTTAAAAGTGGTTCAAGATTGTTAAATACAAAGTTTTGGACTTTAGTTTGAATCATAAGATTATTGTGCTTGTCGTATAAGTATGTTTTTAAGTAATTTGGTTGGAAGATTCAAGGATTTTTAGTAACACAAGTTAGGACTCTGTTTTGAACCATTTGACTATTGATGACATGTTGTGCTCATTGATGATTGTTTTAGGATTTTGAGATCATGACATTATTGGTTTGTTTTAGCATTTAAACAAATGTTGCATGTTGCACATTGATGAAAGTGTACTGACTACTTCGACATATTCAGGCAGGTGTAAATTTGAGTGACCCTTTACCCATGGTGTTCACAACGTCCAATTCCCCTGCACACTCCGAAACCACTACTCAACCGACTGTGGAAGATGTGGTAGTAACAGACATGCAAGCTGAAACCGATTCCTTCATCTTTTGTGTGCCTTGTGAAGTAACTTGTACAAGTGAGCATGCATATAAAAGGCACAAGGAAGGAAAAACACATTTACAGAACACCCAAATGCTCGTTGTGTCTTCCACTTCCAATTCACCTGCACACTCTGAAGTCAGTGCTCAACCCAGCGATGTGGTAGTTACGCATATCCAAACTGCAAGCACCCCATCAATTGTCTGTGATGGATATAAGGAAGGAAAGACACAACTAAAGAGTGCTCAAACACTTCTTGTTTCATCTGAACCAAAACAAGAAACCGAGTCACCCATTGCAAATGTCACTTTGGACCAACATCCTGGCAACAAAAAGAACCAAGACCCGTTGCAAAAGGAAGCACTGGCTGTAGTAGATTCATTGTTTGTTTGCAGCATTCCTGATCCCGGATGTGATTATCAAAAAATAGTTACCGAAGATCAGGTAAAGTATAAAGTCTTGATATTTAGTCTTATTACTAATTTTAATTTGTTGGTTTGGCTATTCTTAATGCTTCCTATTTTGTTTTGCATTTTTTTCACTGTTTAAGTGGTGATTCTTATATGGTTTGTTGTATGTTGCCTAATAGATGACCACACCTATGTGTATGGACCAGCCGTCAATGACCAAGACCAATGGTGGGGCACAAAATGGCTATGACAAACTCAATGTCAACCAACTGTTGTGGTGCAATATTTGCAAAATCAGCTGTAGCAGCGAAAAATGTTTTGAAAGACATATGTTGGGGAAACAACATCTCAAAGTTCTTAAACAATCAGAAAAAATCGAGGCCTTTCACGCCTCGCAAACTTCAATGGACATGACTCCAATTGAGATGTCTTTGGAAAATTTGAAGCCAGTTAAATGTCAACCTGTGAATATGGATGGAGATAATAAGCCTACTTGGTGTGAAGTTTGTGAGGTCAGTTGTACAAGCACAAACGACTTTAATAAGCATTCATCTGGTAAGAAACATTTAAAGAACCTTCAAAAACTAGGGAAAGTACCAGAGTTGGCCTCAACGCCTAGTCCGTTGGTTAACATGACGAGTGCCAATCCAAAAGAAGGAAACTTGACACGATGTGAGCTTTGTGGGATTTTATGCTCATCCAGTGAAGAGCTCACCAAACATCTTTTAGGACAGAAACACAAAAAGATCGTCAGAAACTCACAAACGCTAACGAGATATAGCCTTGCCCCTGCAGCAGCCAAAACATCGTTAGAAGATTTGATGTACGAGGATATGGAAGAGGGAGTAATAGTTGCTGAAGATAAGAGTAAAAGGAAGGCTAATGGCTCATTAGCAAGTTATGACAATGTCGATACAAAGAGGCAGAAGGTGGCGGAAAAAGTAATGGATTCAGGTGGCGGAAAAAATTCACAAATACTAAAGAGACATAGCCTTGCCCCTGCAGCAGCCAAAACATCGTTAGAAGATTTGATGTACGAGGATATGGAAGAGGGAAAAATAGTCGCTGAAGATAGGAGTAAAAGGAAGGCTAATGGCTCATTAGCAAGTGATGACAATGTCGATACAAAGAGGCAGAAGGTGGCAGAAAAAGTAATGGATTCTGGTGAATTATTGACTTGTAGATTGTGCAATGTGGCCTCTAATGGATTTATGGCATATCAGGATCATCTTTTAAGCTCTGAGCATTCTGCAATGGTTATAAAACAAATTAATGGTCGATCAAGTAAGCAGTAAGTATTAAGGTAGAGTAACTTTGGTTCTGTGTAACATTTTGACATGTTTTATGTTACTACTTACTAGTATATGAAAACAAAGATTGTTAGATTATGGAGTATACTTTAGCTAACAATATCTTGACAAATTTTTGCTGTGACATAATAATATTGTTGGAACTTGGAAGTATAAGTTTTATATAAATTGTGCGACTCCTTTACTGTTGTATGCTCTCAATTATTCTCATAAAAATATTTGGAACCTATCACCTGCCTCACATGCTGTTTACAAAAGGATACAATGAAAGGTTTGCAACATATCAGAGTATCTCAAATGTATCTGCATCAAACACCCTACTTGGTGAAAAAAATCATTTTTCAAGAACATGCTTATGCAAAATTTGATTCATTTTTGTGTACATCAAATTTTTACACCATATCTTATGATTATTTTAGACTAATGTATTTATTACATGTAGTTTGAAATAAGTAATTTAACTAAAACTTGTACGCATTTTAAAACTATATTTTCTTACAAAAAAAACAATCTCAAATGCCATGGGTAACGTAAAGAGGGTGTTCAACAAGTCGGGAATTTGAAAGTAAGTAGCGCCTTAGAACCTTATACTGCAAGTGCTTTCATTTGTATTTGTATACGTTTATGCAAAATTTATCTAGACAATCGTATTTAAATCCGGATTAAGCTAACAATGTGTTGCAGTTAACTACAACACAAGAATTACTTCGTCAAGACTTAGAGTTCTTCAAGAGGTTCCAACTGGAGCATGTACGGACCATACTAAAAGACATGGAAATCTTTCTGTTTTAAACAAATCGATAGGCTCGTCATCATCCTGTCGTTTTGAATGTGTAATGCGATTACACATCAAACAACAATAGAACTCAATGTCCTGTTAGATGTAAAAGTATATAAAACAAAACAAAATACACATGGCTTATACTAGTGGTAATAAGGGACCAAGCACGCGTCTTCCACCCATTGAAGACGCGTCGAGGCTTTGAGGGACACCCTGAGGAAACTTTCACAATTATAAACCACTTGAACCTACTAGAGCTTTGAATGAAACTTGAGATTGTGTTGACGAAGACTGAAACATCTTGAAACCATGAAACAACTATGCTTGCTACTATGCTTTAACAGAAGTAAATTTATTGCATTAACAGAAGTAAATGAAACTTGAACACTTTGACCACTTTGATCTCTCATCACATATATTGCACAAACAGAAGTAAGTTATGTCTGAAACAAAAAAGTCTTGTTGTACGTGTTGATGTGATAAACTGATAATACCTAAAAGTCTAAGGGCCCGTTTAGTATAAGGTGGGTTTAGAACTTTGATTCAAGTTAGATTTTAAATTTAGATTAGGAGGATTTAGATTTAACGAGGTTCGTCACCTGCGTGCTGCTGCGAAGCGTGTCGGATTATTTTTACAACGAACCGATAACGCCAAGTACTATTTGTTAGTCGTTGGGACTCATCTTGCAACGAACCGATAACCTCAAAGACTATTTCCGTAAATATTTTAAAATTATAAATATATATTAAACTTCAACAATTTTTATAAAATCGTACGCGTGTCAGAAGCATTGCAATATTGAGCTCGTTTTGTTCGCAATTCGACGATCTTTTCAGTGACATTTTTTTTCCGAAGAATCGATAGATACGCACTCTATATTTGATAAATGAAGTTTGTTATATAAAAAAATCGTAAATAATTTAAAGTTGAAGATCGGTTTTGTAACGTCTAGCATACTTGAGGATGTGTTTTGAAAATTAGTTAAATTTTTTTCTTTTACATCGTAAATGGTGGAACATTTAATTTTTTAATAATAAAAAAGGAGAGCAGCTATTGGTTGAGCAATACTGCTCTATAATATAAGCGAGGTTCGTAACCTGCGCGTCGCCGCGGAGCGCGGGAGAATAATTTTGCAACGCACCAATAATCCCAAGTATTATTTGTCAGTCGTTGGGACTAACCGTGCAATGAACCGATAACCTCAGTGACTATTTCCGTAAGTTTTTAAAATATATATTAAACTTCAACATTTTTTATAAAATCGTAAGCATGTCAGAAGCATTGTAATATTGAACTCGTTTTGTTCGCAATTCGATGATCTTTTCAGTGACATTTTTTTCAGAATAAATCGATAACTACGCGTTCCATATTTTATAAATAAAGTTTGTTATATAAAAAAAGTCGCAAATAAATAAAAGTTTAAGGCTGGTTTGTAACTTTTTGTATACTTTGAGGGTATGTTTTGATTCTTTTTATTTATATCGTGACTGGTGAACTGTTTTTATTTTATTGGCAAACAGCATGCCAAAATTTCTCATGTTTAATATAAGTTAATAATTAATAATGTAAGTGAGAGAAAATAAATATAATTTGTTAATACAAATAATGTCCAAAAATGTTATTTATATTTTTCGACCTCTCAATGTTTTGATAATAACAAAATGTGAAAACGTTTACGATAAAATTAAACGTTTATAAATTAATAATCATAAAATTCTATTTCTATGATTAATCACTTAAGGTATGGATAAACAAATCATTAAACATGATTAGTGATCAAGAAAATAATTTTTTTCTTAAATCTTATACTTCCACAAAAATGTTTTTATAAAAATATAAAAACAAATTATTTATTAATTAAAAGAAATGTTGTGTTATTTAAAAAAACATAAATTTGAATTTTCAATTTCCTCAAAATGGAAGGTTCCAATAACAGATCACCTTCACCACAAAAGGACAAAATCTGAAGCGGATGTCTGGCGGCGGCCCCTTATATATAAGGGGGACCGCGGGGAGTCCGCGCCAGACTCTACTGTTACAGTGTCTCCTAAATTATTCGTGTGAGCCCCCGCTCATGTCCAGACAAGATTGTAGCGCGACTCATCAATCTAACATCTGAGTATCTCATGTGAACTGTGTAACGTACACGCATCATTGCGACACTCAGTAATCACCTCCGTTGTAGCAATCACTCGATCTCCTAGTCTTTCTCTATTTTACTTCTCTTCGAGTTAAAACCTCATAGCTTGATCACTACATTCTTTGATTTTGTTTCTAAGTGTGTCTTAGCTAACTCTAAGAAGCCAGCAAAGAAAGTAACAGTTTACGTAAGGAAAAATAAGCAAACAGATATCACATCTGAAAATGTTATCTCAAACAAAGAAAATGTAATTGATGTTGATGTTGCAAACGCTCCTAAAGCGAAAACTTTGATATGTGTTTCTTGTATGCAAAATGTGCTTATTCCATGTCATGATAATTGTTTTGCAAATTATAAATTGAATGTGCGTTCGAATGTTCGTAGACCCTTATCCACTAAATCTAGAACACCAAAATCTTATGATACTACTTATGTAGTTCGCAAGACTAGGTTTTCTAAGGAGTCGACACTATCTAAGTCTTTAGATACTACTTATGTAATCTCCAAACCTAAGATTGATGTCGAAAGCACCTCAAAAGCTAACGATAAGGTTTCTAGTACAAAGAGATGAAATGTACGAGATAAGTCTTTAAGCACATACATGCAGAACAAGATTCAAACTAGTCGAATCTTGCAAAAATGGTTTGAATCAAAACCAAATGTTGTTTGGTATCCTGTTAACAGAAACCCAAACGGATAGAATAGTCGTTCATCTTAAAAATAATCAGTCTTTGTTAAGAAATAGGTAGTCAAATTTCCCACTTGTCCATGTGTTGTTTCTTCTTGTGTTGCAGGTAGTTCAAATTGTTCTGTAGATTGTTGATAGTGGTTGTTCAAAACATATGACGAGTGATCGATCATTGCTGAAAAATTTCATTAAGAAATTCATGGGCACTGTTCGCTTTGGAAATGATAATGTTGCAGCAATCACAGGCTATGGTGATTATATACAGGGCAATATCACTATTTGTCATGTATATTATGTTGAAGGCCTTGGACATAATCTCTTTAGCGTTGGACAATTTTGTGATGGCGATTTAGAAGTGGCTTTTCGTTCTAAGACATGTTACGTGCGTCATCTGGAAGGAGATGATTTGCTTACAAGCGATCGCGAATCAAATTTATATACTATCTTCATTTCTGACATGGCTGCTTCTTCACCCGTTTGTCTAATGTCTAAGGCAACTTCGACAAAGTCATGGTTATGGCACCGCAGACTTTCACATCTTAATTTTGGCACCATAAACGATCTTACCAGACTTGACTTGGTTGATGGTCTTCCAAAGTTTAAATATGGAAAAGATCACCTTTGTTCTGCTTGTGAAAGAGGAAAAAGCAAGAAAGCTTCTCATCCACTCAAATTAGTTCCAAGTGATCACTCCAAATTGGAATTACTTCATATGGATTTATGCGGTCCAATGCGGGTAGCTTCAATCAATGGAAAGAAGTATATTCTTGTGATCGTGGATGATTATTCTCGATATACATGGGTTTACTTTCTTCATTCGAAAGATGAAACTCCAGAGATTATAAAGAATCATGCCTTTTTCTCATCTATCACGACATCCTCTAAATTATCCAAGAAACACAAAATCACCTCAACCGTATTTCTCATGTTGTCTCCTCATTCCTTCAACCTATACACTCAAAGTACCTACCTTCTTCTCTTGCCTACCTCTCATCTCTCATGACCTTTTCTAAACTATCCAAGAAACACACAATCACCTTCACTTTTATTTCTCATATCTTCTCCTCATACCTCAAACCTATATACTCGGAGCACCTACCCTCTTCTCATTCCTCCCGGAGCACGTACCCTCTTATCATGTCTTCTTCTTAACCTCCAAACGAATACACCAACCTCATTGTCTTCTTTCTTAACACCACGTATATGCTCCAACCTTATCTACATAATAATCCTTTTTGCTTTGACAAAAAGGGGAAAAGAAGTTAAACGAGTAACTTTTAAACTTTACTATGTGTTATAGTTTACATAGTTTGTCATCATCAAAAAGGGGAGATTGTTAGTGCAAATATTACGATATTTAATCTATACGATCTCTTTATGTTTTGGTAATGACAAACATGTGACTTGTAATACGTAACGTAAAGTGCGCAAGTTACTCGTAATCACAAATCATCAATGCATACATGCATCAACATCTCTAGACGTCTCAAGTATGCATCAAGACGGACATTGGTTTACACCCGACGTAAATCACATAAGGTATGTACAAACAAACATTAAACTTGTAGGATGATCAAAGAAATAAGTTTTTGTCTTAAACTTTACATTTTTATAAATGTAACAAAATAACTTTTTCAAAACTTAATTAGACAAATTATTTTTGAATTATAAAGAAATGTTTTATGTTGTAATTATTTCAAAATTCAAAATCTGGTTCTTTTCCCCCAAAACATGTTACACTTTTACCAGACAAGTTTGTCACCACAAAAAGACAAAAACAGGAGCGTCTGTCGGGGCGGTCCCTTAAATAGGTCGGCGGCCCCCTTAAATACCAACGGCCCCCAAATATATCTGGGACCGCCGTTTCCTAACAGGCTGGTTTTCAGCTTCTATAAATAGTGAGTCACCTCCAACTATTCTCATAACCCTTTTGCACGATTTTCTTTCAGTTCTTTCTCTCTCTATATCTCACTAAATCTCTCTAAATCTTTGATCATTCAACTTGGTTAATCTTGTTTAAATGTGATCAAATCTTCTATCCTTTCCTCAAGTGCAAGAGAAGAACTTCATCTTTAAGATCCAAAGTTATGTAGTCTAGTTAGTCTATTTGTAACATTTGTTACATATAGATCGAGTCCATGTCTTCTAATCTTTAGTAGTGTGTAGATCCAAATGATGTATATATTTGGATGGGTTGATTGTGGGTTGGTTAGTATTTTAGGCCTTAAAATACATTGGTGAAGTGGTAGATTGGTTCTAGCTAAGATTAGGACTCGACATCTAGCTTAGTGTCGAAAAATAATATAAGCAACGCGGTTTATGTGTTTAGGCCATAAAATATAAGGTTTGTTATGTTGGCCACAAAATATAACGGGTTTGGTTGTACCCGAAGAAGAACTCGACATCTAGCTTAGTGTAAGAAAATAATGTAAGAAACTTATAAGGTTTTTCTCCGCCGAAAGGGGGCGTTGATTAGAGAAGTAACTCTCGAGTTGGGTACTCGAGAGTGGAGTAGGGCGAAGAGGAGCTTCATGAAAATTGATTTTATCGTTTAAGTACCACATAAAGATTTTGAAAAATATGTATCAATGACTCGAGTAAAAGAAGACTTCTCTTCTTTTTCAAAGATAGATGCACTGAAGCGTACACCTTCTTTTCTTTAAAGCACGAGTTGTGTACTGACATGTACACAAGCCATCAAATGAAGCTCGGGTTTCGTACTAAATTATATGAAAGCCATCATATTAAGCGCAGGTTTCATACTGACATTGTATGAAAGCCATCAAATGAAGCACGAGTTTCATACTGAAATGTATGAAAGCCATCATATTAAGCGCGGGTTTCATACTGACATTGTATGAAAGCCATCAAATAAAGTACGGGTTTCATACTAAAATGTATGAAAGCTGTAACACCCCCAAAATAGGCCACAGCGGAATATGATGTTCTGGGGGTATTACTTCTTAGATCAATAGCACAAGATATGAGAACGACCTCTATAAATGTCGTTTGAAAACTGATACATTAGATTTCATAAATGGTTCGTTACAAAAGCCCACATTCTTAACTTGTTTAACTTAGAAAGGTAAAGATTTCACAACATAACAATGTCCCAAAATGTAATGCATGTAAATCTTTATGATAATATGACTTCAAAATACGACCATTCAATGTATCCATGACTTGCACCTTATTGACTTGAGAAAACATGTTTAAACTGTTAACAATAATGTTGGTGAATTTATAGGTTTATAAATTAAATGAAGCGGATAGCAAGATTTCCCTGTAATAAAGTTACAAATACAAAATCACAAAAATGTATAACGAAATGCACTAAGCTTATGACACTGAAGCTAAACAATATATGTATATCAAATACATATAAATGATGGTGCCTAATGTAGATGTTCAACCCGTAACATCTATGATTTCAAATGGTATACATTCGTCATTTCCGGCCAACCGGTAAACTAGCAAGTGCTACTTGCCCGAACGGGGATGTTAATCCTAAATAGATCTATTCATAACATTCGCGCTCACATAATGCAATTAACAATTACATATATGCAATTGACAGTTCATGATGAAGGGCATAGTGGGTTTTGAATTTAAAATGTACTTGCATCCATTTTGTAAAACAAACATGATCTCATCCCCGAGATTTGATAAATGATTGAAAAGGTATAAAAGTGGGGACTATAAACTCACATCAAGTAATGATAATGGAATAGCAAGGTAGTGGCATGAAAAACGATCCAAAAGACTTTATCCGCAACCTATATAAAAATAATACATATTTACTAAACGAAAAATAATAAACTAAATACTTGCAATCTCGTCCCTAGTGTGTGCTTGAGCTCCATTTAAAATAATGATGTTTGAAAATAATTTCTCATGTTAAAGTGGTCAAATTTATTGGGTCAACGTGGTCAAAATATAAGTATGCAATTTACGACTTCGGACTTTTAGGAAACTAGGTCATATATACTCTAAAATGTTAGTTTAGGTCAGCCCTTGATTTGGTCTCTAAGTGCGCCAAATAATTAGACGAAACAATGACGTTTAACAAATCAAATAAGTGAAATTTTACTAAGTTTTAATATTGGACGACTTGGAGTTTTACAATGAATTTTTGGATTTGTTATTTAACGGTAATGAAAACTAAAAACACATTTGACTTCTCGGACAGGTCGTCTACAAGTTTCGTTAAGTAAGTCTTGTCCAAAAAGGTCGTTTAGTTGGTTAAAATAGGGCTTAAACATACGCGTGTCACTATGACAGTTTTCCCAGACTTAGAAAAATATTAGGGGTTTATTTCAGCAGGTGTCGTTTTGCATGGTCAGAGTTTTGGTCTCAATTTGTGACTTCGTTACTCAACGTTGGGACGAAACAAAAACACCTTAATAAACTAGGACAGACTGGCTTTAATTTATCTTTTATAAATTTTGTGTGTCGGGGTCGTTAACGGGGTCAAAAGTGAGTCGATAGGTGGGTGTTCACGCATCAGGTTGAGACCAGTTGCACACCAAGTGTTCGACAGTTTGTCGACACCCGTGACGAACACCCCTTTTTAAATGCAAATCACGAGCTGGTTAGTAAACGAAAAGGAGTGGTTTTTATTCCAAATTAAAGATAACACTTCAGGCTTTATTTAACATAATTTAGTTCGTTATTTCATTTAGTAAAACCGTCACAATAATTCAAGAAGAAAAAAAGGCTCGTTGGCTGTGTTACAAAAGAGGGTAAAGTGGCAGTTTCTACGCCTATGTCCTATTTACGAAAATAATTAAGTTTCGAGGAGCAAAATAACTATCATATGTCCTATTTACGAAAATAATTAAGTTTCGATTTTATTCTCAACTTCTAGTGGCCGAATAGTGTACTCAAAATTACATGGGTGGGCTGCGTTTTATACTAACAATACATATGCGTTTTTCTTTCTATTTAACCAATGAGTCTAAGCTACACATGGGTTGATTTCTACACTTATTACCCTGCATAATCATGGCCCATGTTTCATTACCCACCTACAAAATTTATGGGGTTTTACTCGTTCATTTGATGCACATCAAAAAGTGAGCAAAAATAGTTTTGTTTTCAAAGATATTCAAGCACACCTCTATGGACATAAGGATTGCATATTAAGTATAAGTAATAGGGATAGATATCTCACAAAAGCAAAGGAGGAACACGTTGGAGACTCGACCCAAAAATGATGATGAACACACAACTCTTTTTACCCCCTTACGTACACACGAACTAAATACCCCAAACCAATAATAAGCTCGGTTGTTTGAACCCCTGATGTAACTGAAAAACACTACAAACACAACCTCTTCTTGCTTGTTTGTACCTCGACTAGAAAAGAGAACCAAAGGTGACGAAACTATGTTAGGAATTTAGTTTTTAGTGATGTGATGATCATTATCGATCTCACGAGCCTTTGTAATAGTTAGACAATTTTATGTATTACTTAGTAAGCTAACCGGGCCAAAGCATAGAAAGCTCATGGCAAGCCCATGAAAAGCCTGGTTTATCTTTTGTATAAAAGCCCTCTCCACACATGAAGAGGGTATTAGTTGAAACATTTTACACACACAATTTAGTGTGTTTTTCTCTTGTTTTCTCCCAACCATCTCTCTCTCTAACTTTCTCTCTCTAGATCTATATTTGTGTGAAATAAAGGAACCTACAATTGGTATCAGAGCATATGGGATGATTAGCTAGATTGTGTGTGCATTTTTTTTGTTAGTTTAGATCAATAGTTTGGTTTTTGAAGGTTTATAGTCTTGTTCTTGGTTTTCTTTGATTTTGATGCTTGTGATGTTAAATTTCATGTTTTTATAGTTGCTATAGCCTTTTAGTACCAAGTTGTGCAAAAGAAACGTTCAAAAGGGTGATTTTTAGGTGTTTTTAGGTGAAAAACCAAGTTTTTCATTCCAGCGAGTTAGATCACTGTTCGCAGTTCTTCATAGCGAGTTAAGTTACTATACTGGCGAGTTGTTAGAATAGTACACTGTGTGTCAGTAAGTACAGTGTCAGCAAGTTGTCATCTTGTGCACGTAGCGAGTTAAGTCCAGCGAGTTATCTTCTCTTGAAGGTAGCGAGTTGGATACTAGCGAGTTAAACATAGCGAGTTACAGGTTTTTGAAGATCTTTTTCTAGCGACTTGTGAATATGAACTATGTCAATTTAATTTCTGGTCAGTGAGTTGTCTACTCTCTTCCAGCGAGTTAAGCATAGCGAGTTACAGGTTTTTGAAGATCTTTTTCTAGCGACTTGTGAACAGGAACTATGTCAATTTAATTTCTGGCCAGCGAGTTGTCTACTCTCTCCCAGTGAGTTAATCATAGCGAGTTACAGGTTTTTGAAGATCTTTTTCTAGCGACTTGTGAATAGGAACTATGTCAATTTAATTTCTTGCCAGCGAGTTGTCTAATCTCTTCCAGCGAGTTACCTCGCACAACTCCTTTCCAAGGTGAAACTTTTAACATGACCCTGTCACCAACTTGAAATACCAATGGTTTACGTCTAATGTTTGCATAGCTCTTCTGTCGGTCACGAGCGGCTTGGATTCTGATTTGATTTTGGACTGATCATCTGCATGGTTTCAATGATTATTGCAGGACCAGTAAGCTGAGCATATCCACTTCTGCCTAACATAGGGGATCGACAGACTTTCCGACCTAAATTTGTTATTTATAATATTACATGGCCTCAAATGGTGCAGCCTTTATGCTTGTATGGTAACTGTTGTTGTAAGAGAATTCCACTAACGGTAAATGTTTATCCCAATTCTTTCTAAAGTCTAACACGCAAGCGCGTAACATGTCCTCCAAAGTTTGGATAGTCCTTTCACTTTGACCGTCAATTTTAGGATGATAGGTCGTACTCATTTCCAATCGGGTTCCCAAAGCCTTATGGAGTGCTTGTTAAAATAGTGACGTAAATCTACCATCACGATTGGAGATAATAGAAACTGGCACACCATGTCAGGTGACTACTTCCTTTCATAGTAAAGATCATTTAACTTCTCCATTGGGACATTTTCCACATTGTAGGAGTGGCAGACTTTGTAAGACGATCCACGAACACCCAAATGGTGTCATGACCGTTTGCCGTCTTAGGGAGTTTAGTGACGAAATCCATGGTGATTTTCTCCTATTTCCACTTTGGAATCTCCGGTTGTGGACTATAAACCGAAAAACATTTTTTATGGGTCCTTCCGTTGTCTTCTAGAACCAAGTTAAAACACTTGCTACATAAGTGTAATATTGGCCTTCAATGTTAGACACCTAATAACACTGCTACAAGTTCTGATAACATCTTGTCAGAACCCGGATAGAATGGAAATATTTTGACTTATGAGACTCGTGCAGACTAGAGTCCTTAATCACATAACACGGTAACCAACTTCTGTTGTTTAAACATAAAGTTCCGTCCGCACGGGGTTTCAACCTTTCCTTTGTAAGGTCTTGTCGGAGCATACCTCCAACATCTTTAGCAGTGAGGTTTTCAGGTTTTAATGCTTCAATTTGAGCTTCTAGGATTTGTTTGGGGAGGTTCAAGCCAATAGTCATGACTAAGGCTCGGACCCTTAAAGGTTTAGACCGTTCTTTCCTACTCAAAGCATCAACAACAACGTTTGCCTTCCCCGGGTGATACCGGATGTCACAATCGTAATCGCTAAGAAGCTCTAACCATCGCCGTTGTCTCATGTTCAACTCCTTTTGGTCAAGGATATGTTGTAAGCTCTGGTGGTCGGTGAACACGGTACACCTTATCCCGTATAAGTAATGTCTCTACATCTTAAGGGCGAACACTACAGCTACGAGCTCTAGGTCATGAGTGGTGTAGTTTTTCTCGTGAATCTTCAGTTTTCGAGAGGCATAGGCTATAACCTTCTCGTTTTGCATAAGCACAACACCCAATCCTTTATGTGAAGCGTCGCAATAAACAATAAAGTTTTCTGATCCTTTAGGCAAGGCCAGAATAGGTGCGCTACATAGCTTCTGTTTGATCAACTGGAACGCAGCTTCCTCTTTCTCTCCCCAGTCAAACTTCACGCTCTTCTGAGTCAGCTTAGTCATTGGCTTTGCAATTTTAGAAAAGCCTTCAATGAACCTTCTATAATAACCGGCGAGTCCTAAAAATTGGCGGATCTCTGTTGGACTCTTAGGAGATGCCCAATCTTTAATTGACTCGATCTTTGTAGGATCTACATGGATACCTTTGCTATCAATCACGTGTCTGAGAAACTGTACTTTTGGAATCCAAAATTCACACTTGGAAAATTTTGCGTACAACTCCTCTTTCTTAAGCAACTCCAAAATTAATTTGAGATGCTCTTCATGCTCTTCCTTGTTCTTTGAATAGACTAGTATATCGTCGATAAAGACAATCACAAACTTATCCAAATAAGGTTTGCACACCCGGTTCATGAGGTCTATAAATACCGCTGGTGCGTTTGTAAAACCAAAAGGCATTACTTGAAATTCATAATGCCCATAACGCGTCCCTATAACGCGGTCTATGGGAATCTTTCCTACGCAAACTCCTGTAGCATTGATGGTAACCTGATCGTAAGTTGATTTTTGAGTAGACACTTAACATTTGAAGTTGATCGAACAAGTCATCAATTCTAGGAAGTGGGTAACGGTTCTTTACCGTTAATTTATTCAGTTCACGATAATCGATGCACATGCGAAAAGATCCATATTTCTTCTTGACGAACAAGACCGGGGCTCCCCAGGGTGAAGAGCGGGGTCTTATAAATCCCTTGTCAGATAGTTCTTGAAGTTGTTCCGCCAGTTCTTCATTTTGGATGGTGCCAACCGATAAGGCGCTCGTGCTACAGGGGCAGCACCTGGTACCAAATCAATTTGGAACTCTACTTGTCGAGCTGGTGGAATTCCCGGCAAGTCTTCAGGAAAGTCTTTAACAATCGGCACATCCTCAAGTCGTTTCTTTTCCGACTTGTCTTTGGCTTCCTTCGTGGTAATGTGTGCTAAAAAGACATCACATCCCTTTGACAAATACTCTTGTGCTTTAGTACACGAAATGATATTTAGGCGGGATTCTTCCCTTTGGTTGTTTCCATTGCCTTGAAAAATTAACATCTCTCTTCCGAAAGGAACACATACAATCTTCTCGTCACAGATGATCACTCCATGATACTTTGTTAACCAATCCATTCCAATAATAACGTCAAAACTACCGAGTAGGACAGGCATCAAGTCGATGTTGAAAGGATGATTCATGAAGTTTAGAGTGTCCCCCTCGATTATGGGTGTTAACTCCTATGATTTTTCCATCGCCTAATTCTACATCAAATGATATTTCTAATGTGATGGGGTAATATCAAACAAGGCACTAAAGATTAGATACAAAGCTCCGATATAACGCACCAGATCAAACAAAATTATATCATAATGGTTGTTGAGAAATACGCAACCCGTGATTGTCGTAATGAGTCGGGCTAGCATCTTCCCTCCCAAAGCATACCTCTTCCTTAAGCTGTGCCATTCCCGTTGTTATTCCTACAGTTCTTCAGTTTTAGGCAATTCTTCTTAATGTGTCCGGTGTTACCACATTCATAGCATGCCCTCGCCTTTGATTCTTGTTGTTGTTGTTGTTGTTGTTGTTGGTATTGACCCGACAATCAGTGGTAGCATGACCATATCTTGCAGTTGGTGCACTTGGGTGCACACTCTCCATCATGGTGATAGTTGCACTTAGGACACAAAGGTTTAGATCCTCCTTACGGTTTTTTCTCTCCAGACCCTACTGCATAAGCTTGGACCAAAATTTTGTTTCTTGAGAAGTTGTTATTGATCCTGGTTGTTGTTATTGAATCTTCTCTTGTTCTCAGCTTGTCTTGCCGCATAAGTGCGGAGTTTCTGATCCATCAAGTCATTGGCCAACTCAATAGCGAAATCAAGAGTCTTGGGTCTTGCAGACATGACATTTCCATGAATGTTATCGGGAAGTCCACTGATATACTTGTTAATCTTTGCGGTTTCATCAGCAAGAAATTTGGTGCACATCAAGGCTAGTTCTTGGAAACGCTGAGTATAAGCTGCAACATCGTTTCCCCTGACCTTAAGATTCCACAATTCAATTTCAAGTTTCTTTATTTCACCATTTGGATAATATTTTTCTGTCAATTTCTTCTTAAAAGTCCCCCAAGTCATAGCATAGGCAGCGTCATGACCTAAGGTTCTCACA
The DNA here is from genome assembly GCA_026074375.1 of Tanacetum coccineum. Lineage (NCBI taxonomy): Eukaryota > Viridiplantae > Streptophyta > Magnoliopsida > Asterales > Asteraceae > Tanacetum > Tanacetum coccineum. The sequence continues at coordinate 19,015 of BQNB010006474.1, read as the reverse complement.
TGACCATTCCACCAGGTTAGTGCAGCACCTAGCAGAGTGTAGGTAGCAAACTTCACTTGATTTTCAATGACACAACCGCCAATGTAGAATACTGATTCCATTTTTCAAGCCATTGAGACATGCCAACAACTCCTTCAGTTCCCTTGAAGTTTAAAGGTTGGCATTTCATGAAATCGGGGTAGGAACAGACACGTGCAGGTTGCACAGGCCTTTTGATTCATCTTGGGTATGGGTAGAGTTTCTTTGGATTGCTCGATCAATCATAGCTTGAATAGATTCTGGAGTCATGGTGTCATTTGTTCCTTGTCTTGTTACAGGCATGATTCATTAAAATTTGAGGAGTAAAAGAAAAATCTAGTTAATTCTCTAAGTCGTGTTCCGAAGATGAAATGTTGTGTGATGATGGATGGTAAAAGTGAGTATGCACTAACTGCATGAATGGATATGTGACATGGCGAAGTGAAATGTCTCATGAAATATATAAATGACGGTATTGTATGAGGTTATAAAAAATACATATTTTTAGAGACCGTTGTTTAACTTAAAATGTTTGAGAACGAAGTGAGACCGTTGTGCAACTCACAATGCCTAAAAAGTAAAATGAGATCATTATGCAACTCACAATGTCTTAAGAAATGTTTTAGTATTTATATAAATGACTCTTATATAAATAAACGTACAATATATGCAAAAGGATGTAAGCATATTTATTATATATATATAATAATTTCATATAATTCATAAGCAATGATAATAATTACGATCTCAAACTTAGGACTTGAATTTATAAAAAGTGTTTTCTCGTCAGAAAATGTTTTTACAAATTAACTTGTTTAACTTAAGACTTATGTTTAGTTTAACTCGATATATATGTCACTCAAATAATCCAATTACTATTATATCAAATTTTTTTGTTTATCAAATAACGTAAGTGGATTTCTCGTCACAAACGATAAAGATCAAAGATAAATCTTTAAAACTATATAGTTCACAACGGGTCTTTCGACCTATACCGGTGTGAGTATATAATCAAAGTTGATAAGATTAGACACGATAGGATTTTAACATAAGCTTAAGATTAACAAGATCGTAATTTATACAAAAACGCTTATTCATTATTATTATTTTCATAGAGTAGTCATGAGAGATTTAGCGATCATGGGTATTGAAGTGCATAACACAATTAAAGGTATAATAACAAGAACATAATTGCGTTCGGTTAAGAATATGGATTAAACTCTACCCATAACATGTATGGAATCATAGTACAACCTTTATTTTACTAAAACTATGATGATGTTCTTCTTCGTTTTTCATGGTTTGATCTCCAATCTTCAAAACTTTGTGGGGTTTATGAAGGGAGGATTGGAATGAAGTGAGGAATAGATGATTGAGTATTTGATGTTAGAATGGAATGATTTTGCCTTGAAATTCGTCCACTATTTATAGGCTGAGTTTGGGGTTCAAAGTCGGGGCCACTGGATATTTTTGCGGCGCACTTGCTTAAAAGGGTTCGGTAAAGGGGTTGGTAGGAATTTCATAAATTGGTACGGCGCACTCGGGAAAATGTGCGGCGTACTTGGTGATTAAATGTAGTCTTCATTAAATAGTCTTTAATTCTTGGATTCATTAAGAAGTGCAACGCACAAAGGAAATGTGCGGCGTACTTTGGCTCTTTTTCAGCCTTGGCCCTTTCTTTTTTCCTCTATCTTGCATTTCAATGACTGTAAACACTTGAACTTTATTCCTTTTGAGCTCGGGGTGACTTCAAGTGAACCTGCACATAATTCATGCTATTAAGTATCGAAAGTTCACAAGAAATGATAAAATATATATAAATAACACCAAAAAAACATGTATAACTAAGGCGTTATCAAATCCCTCCACACTTAGCTGTTGCTTGCCCTCAAGCAATTAAAAGCGAGAAAAATAAGATCATTTATCGTGACGTGGAGAAAAATTGTATTTTAACACGTGTTTACTGGTTTAGATAACTTTTTAGGCGTAGACACATAACAAAGCACCTCACAAAGGAATGTGTTTGATTTTTAATGTCACACCCCGCCAAGGCGGAAACACGAGGCGTAACATCGTAGATATCATCACAACACAACTGGTGTCTAAAATAGGAATCACTTAAATGCTTAACTAAATATAAAGGCACAATTGTGTCATGGACAATACAAAAAACAAAAAGAAACGTACGGGCATCTTGCATTATGACAAAGGTCTCATCAATACAAAGACATAAATGACTTAAGAAAATAAATCAAATAGCATTAAATAAGATGATCATTGCAACAACACGAACCAAAACTTTAGGATGGCGAACTCCCAAATGGCATTACCTATCGGTATAGACACAAAGTGTCATAACAATACCCATAAAACTAACCAAAATCCAAAAGGCGTCTTTATTGATGAAACGAAAGTTCTCGCCAATAGAAAGACATGCAACAAGTATCCATAATTCAAACAATGCAATATTCAAGACATAAAAGCAATAAACTCCATGACATCCTATGGTCTCTTTCTAGCCACTTCTCTCTATCTTATCCCCATGATGCTCACCTGAAAATGATGCTTAAACGTCAACATAATGTTGGTGAGAGTCATAGGTTTAAGACACGCCAATAACTCGCTTTGAAATCACTATGATAAATAAAACATAGCATAGCAGAACATACAATGAACTATCATACAAGCTAACATGCAATCACATCAACCCATATTAACATCACAAACATATCCCTATCCACAACAATGAGACGATCACGCTCACTTCTAACAATCCATCAATGCCTTAAGACGGTCACGCTCAAGCACAACAATCCATATCATATTAGCAAGTAGCACATAACATACAATAGTCTCGTATAGCCCATGCCTCATTTAAAATACATTATCACAGTAACTAAAATATTTAAACTCATAGCATCATTTTCACCCCAAGAAAACATAAGAAAAAGGGGCTATGAAACTCACCTGGTGCTAAAGCAATTCCCAAAATCCTCGCACAAAGCTAAACAACAAAATAACACGTGTTACACGCTACTAAGCCAAAAGATTAAGCACATGTAACAATCATATGATGGATGTCTAAGGTGTTTATTTACCCTCATGGGTCACCCTGACACCATGCCCAACATTTACCAATTCGTTTACACACTTTTTCAATGTTCAACAATTTACCCAAAAACGTAGAATTTTAGTCACTTTACCATTTTTTAAACCACACCTACTGGCCTTTATAAATTTTACCAAAAATCACCGGTTCAATATCATGAGTTTACTAACTCCATGATTTTTCCACTAATTTATTTCCCCTCTTAAGTGCCCCAAATAAAATCAAACTTTTAACTACTCAGTTTCGGATCTGAACGGACACTAAAAAGTTTAGACCTAAAAACCATACTTAGACTCCAAATCAGAAGCTCTCCTTTGGGGGACTTTTAATAGGCACATAGAACTAAACTCCTATAGGTTGGATAATATTAATTCGAATCTTAAGTGGGGGTTTTACACCTCGTAATCTGACCTAAATCTGACCCGAATTTACTGCTTTAAGAACCTTTCTTGTAACCAACATTTGAATGACTTCCCGACCTTAAAAACTTTCAAGGCTGGATGTTATGGAAACTAGACTCACTGAGATTCATCATAGGAACCGGAATCATATCAATTCATGCTTCTAACCTCTAGATATTCACAAAACAACACATCCCTAAATTCTGCTCAAACCTAAATCAAGTTCTAACGCGATCTAAACCCTAACGATTACACCAACTCACATCTAATTGATTACTAAGAACCCTAATTAGATTATAAACTTTAATTTACAGAATATTATGAAACCCTAGATCCACCATAACTCTTGTTACATGAATTAAATCAATGATTAAACTAATTAAGAAAAACTAAACATACCTTAAAGCTTGTTTCCTTCACAAAATCAAAACCCTAAATTTTTTTCTCCTTCTTTTTCTCTTGGGATCGGCCGAACAAGCAATAGGGGGGTTTGGGATTTTATTTTTTTGTATTTATAAGCCCCTAGAATAATCCTAGATAATTCCTAATTAGAGTCCTAGTTTAATTAGGCTTTTATTTCCTTTTTTCCCCAAAATTCGTATTTACTATTCATGTATAAAAAATATATTTTTTTAATTAATTACCTTCAATACCTTAAGTTTTTATAAAAACCTAAGCTAATTTGGTAAACCATTTTGCTTATAAACTACTTTCTAAAAATAACTTTTCATTTCCTAATTCACTTTCTATATATGGAAAGTTTACTACCAACTTCCATATTTCAACCACATTATTCCTTTCTCATATCACACACTTTCTATAAACGCTTAATCCTTAAAACCAAGTATTGACGTAGCAATGCATGCACACGTCTTTCATATCCATTATCACCACACGTGAACGAATGGAATACTTAACACCAAACTCAAACACACTCAAAATGAGATGCCCATACACCTCAAAATGATATCAAGCACATAATTAACTCACTTAGCCCACATAAATTCACATAGCACAACACTTACACACATAAAAATGAACTCTTAGCCATTTCTAAAGGTTTAAACTAACCTGCTCAAATCACGGTTGTCATATTATCCCCTCCTTAAGGAAATCTCGTCCCGATATTTAACTAGCCGATCCAACAACACGATCAACAAATAACTGAGGATACTTAGACTTCATATGGTCTTCGCGCTCCCAAGTGAACTCGGGACCACGCTTTGAATTCCAATGAACTTTCACAAGCAAAATCCTACTACGCTTTAAACTCTTAACTTCACGGTCCATTATCTCTACAGGTTCCTCAACAAAACGAAGAGTTTTGTCAACCTTAATCTCGTCTAATGGCACATGCAAACTAGCATCCACCAAACACTTCTTTTGGTTTGACACATGAAATGTGGAAATAAACTTTATTTAGTAACTCCGCTTCCTAAATCAAAGGTTATTTCTAAAGTTGTTAAGAAAAATGATTTATCAAAATCAGTCACTTCACACTTGACACCAACAAGATAATTGAAAAATGCACCAAAGTTCTTGCCCCAGGTTTGCTTAAGATCGAGTCTGAACCAATGAATGCGTACTTTAAAAACAATAGGGTTGTGCGTCGAGATTATCTGAATGTCACTAAGGAGCACGTAGCAACACTATAGGGATTTTTAGAAAAAGCTAGAACATTAAAACCTTTAAATAAACATATAGGTCATGCTTCTAAGTTTGCTGAGCGAATTCAAGAACTGTTAGTGTATGTTAGTGCCTCATGCCCTTTCACTCAAAGCAGGAATGAAAGTGGGCTCCCGCTACATGCCACAAAAAATAATAAGCCTTACGTAGATGCCTCTAGAACAAAACAGACAATTAAGACAATCACATAAAAGCATGCAGTAAAGCAAAACACTCGAAAGACTAACAACACTATGTTTCCTTCTACAGGAAAAGTAAGCTCTACTAATGCTAGCGGATCAAAGCCTAAGAGCAATACAAAGAATGATAGCAACCATCAAGTAAAATCAAAAAGAATAAAGTAGAAGCCCACCATAGGAAGTTTAAGTCTAGTGCTAATAAGAACATTCATGTTTCAGATTGTAATGCGAATGTTAAGAATGTTGCTTTGTCAAAGAATTCTGATACTATTTGCTTATCTTGTAATGAATGTTTGTTTTCTGCAAATCATGATGCTTGTGTTGTTAAATATCTTAAGAAAATGTAAAAATGTAAAGTGGCTAAATCTGCAAAACAAAAAGTTAAAAGTGAATGGAAACCAACAGGATGGATCTTTAAAACTGTAGGATTTAAGTGGATTCCCACTGGAAGGACGTTTAACTTGGTAGGAAAACTGTGCCCCCTTCTAATGACATGTCTACCATAGTTGTACCTCCTAGGCATATCTTAACAACCATAGTAATTCCGGTTTATGTAGCGTGTCCTAAACTAAGTCTTAGATATGACAATGCTCGGGAATCACTCTCTAGATCTATGCTAAACACAGAATTTCATCCATTTAATTTGCATGATTTTGGAATTGAGAGAATTATTTGGGATGAGGAACTTCCACCTTAGAAATTTGACTATCTAAGAGTCACTTAGGTTCACTAACAACCCGAAACCCAATCAAAAGTTAAGGATCCACCCTTTTGTACATATGTTTTCTTCTTTCTTTTTGTGCAGATTGTAGAAATTGTTCTTTGGTATTTAAACTCAGGGTGTTCCAAACACATGACTGGACATCGTGATAAGCTCGTTAATTTTGTTTCCAAGTTTATCGGTACGGTCCAATTCGGCAATGATCATTTTCCAGCTATTATGGGATATGGAGATCTACAAATGGGGAATATTCTTATTTCACGTGTTTACTACGTTGAAGGACTTGGTCATAATCTCTTCTCCGTTGGGCAATTTTGTGATTCGGATCTCGAAGTAGCTTTCAGAAAACACACTTGTTTTGTATGTAACTTAGAAGGTATTGATATACTTTCGGATCTCGTGGTTCTAATCTCTATACAATCTCAATGGCGAATATGATGAAGTCTTCTCCAATTTGTTTATTCTCTAAAGCCTCAAAGATAAAATCTTGGTTATGGCATCGTTGACTTTCTCACTTAAACTTCGGTACTATTAATCAGCTTGCTAAACAAGGTCTTGTCAAAGGGTTGCCCAAGTTAAAATATACTAAAGATCATTTGTGTTCAGCATGTCAAATGGGAAAAATCAAGAAGGAATCCCATTCAAATAAGCATGTACCTAGTATAAATGAGAAACTTCAAATGTTGCATATGGATTTGTGTGGTCCGATGCGGGTAGAAAGTATAAACAAGAAAAGATATATTCTTGTCATTGTTGATGATTATTCTCATTTTACTTGGGTGAAGTTTTTGATAACAAAAGATGAAGCTCCAGAAATTATCATCAAATTTTTTAAGCAAGCTCAAGTCAGTCTTAACACTATAGTAAGCTATCTTCATACCAACAACGACACTAAATTTATTAATCATACGTTAAGGAATTACACAGAAGAGGTTGGAATAACTCATCATACGTCCACTGCACGTACTCCATAACAAAACAGTGTAGTTGAAAGGCGTAACCGCACGTTGGTAGAGGCTGCAAGGACCATGATTATTTTCTCCAAATCTTCGTTATTTCTATGGGCTGAAGCTGTTTTTACTGCATGTTATACTCAAAACCGCTCCATTATCCATACCCGTTACAATAAGACTCCATATGAACTGCTCAAAGATCATAAACATGAACTCAAGTATCCTCTCATTTTTGGTTCTCTATGTTATCGAACAAATGATTTTGAGGATCTTGGGAAATTACAGCCAAAAGCAGACATTGGAATCTTCATCGGTTATTCACCAACCAAAAATGTATACAGGATCTACAACAAAAAAACCAGACAAATAATAGAAACAATGAACGTATAATTTGATGAACTTACTCAAATAGCTTTTGAACAACACGGTTCAGGACCCAAACTTCAAGTTATAACTTCTGGACACATTAGTTCAGGACTCGTGCTTAACCAGACTACTTCAACATTAGCTAAACCTCCTACAAAGAATGATTAGGATGTACTATTTCAACCAATGTTCAATGAATACTTCAAACCTCCAAGTGTTGTATCTACCCCTATTTCTGCTACAACTCTACTTTCACCAGATACAACTGGAGCATCTTCTTCTTCTATTGATAAAGATGCTCCCTCTCCAAGTACTTTACCAAACAATGAAACTACATCTCCATCAATCAATTCTACAAATGTTAAAGAACTACATAATGAAGAAGTTGCAGAGTTTGACAGTAACACATTTACAAATTTATATGCTCCTCCAGATACCAGCTCAAGGATTGTAGACACTTCAAACATGCACACTTTCCAACAACCTCATGTCAACACCAAAAGATGGACGAAGGATCATCCGTTAGTGACAATAATCGGCAATCCATCCAAACCTGTTTCGACCAGACGTCAACTTGCTACCGATGCCTTATGCTGATACTTTCATGCTTTCTTAGTCAAAGAAGAGCCAAAGAATTATAAAGAAACCATGATCGAATCTAGCTAGATTAAAGCCATACAATAGGAGATTCATGAGTTTGAGCTGCTTGTAGTATGGGAATTGGTACCAGGACCAGACAAAGTTATGATCATTAACCTAAAGTGGATCTTCAAAGTGAAACTTGATGAATATGGCAAGGTTCTGAAAAATAAGGCTCAATTAGTTGCTAAAGGTTATCGTCATGAAGAGGGGATAGATTTTGAATAGTCATTTACACCAGTTATGCGTATTAAAGCCATTCGCATCTTCATCGCCTATGCTGCTAACATGAACATGACAGTATTCTAAAAGGACGTGAAGATTGCTTTTCTTAATGACATTCTCAAAGAAGAAGTATACGTGAGTCAACCTAAAGGATTCGTTAATGAAGACCATCCGACACATGTTTTCCGTCTAAAGAAGGCATTGTATGGATTGAAATAAGCGCCAAGGGCTTGGTACGACTTGCTATCTAAGTTCCTGCTATCTTAACAATTCGTCAAAGGTGCATTTGATCTGACTTTGTTCACACGGAAGGAAGGTGAGCACATTATATTGCTACAAATCTACGTCGACGACATTGTATTTGCCTCTATAAATCCTAGTTTCTGCGATACATTTGCAAATCAAATGAGTAAACGTTTTAAAATGTCGATGATGGGAAAAATGTCATTTTAGGATTACAAATTTCACAAAGTCCTAGAGGCATTTTCATAAATCAATCTAAATATGCTCTTGAGATGCTTAAGAAATATGGTTTAGACCAATGTGACCCTGTTGACATTCCAATGGTGGAAAGGTTAAAACTAGATGAGGATCCAAACAGGACTCTAGTATACCCAACTCGATATCGAGGTATGGTCGGATCTCTAATGTACCTCACAACCAGTGGCCCTGACCTAGTGTTTGCCTTGTGCTCGGTACCAGGCAAAGGCTCCCAAAAAGCACTTAACTGGGTTAAACAGGTCTTTCGGTATATCAAAGGAACCATTAATATGGGTCTGTGGTATCCGAAGGACACCGGATTTAATCTAACGGCTTTTGCAGATGCTGACCATGTAGGTTTCCAAGATTCAAGAAAAAGGTCGTCTAAAAAGCAAAAGTGTACTACAATATCGACAACTGAAGCTGAATATATCTCCCTGTCCGGTTGTTGTGCATAGATCCTATGGATGCGGTCTCAGTTAACTAACTACAGATTTTATTACAAAAAGATTCCTTTGTACTGCGACTCCCAAAGCGCCATTGCCTTATCTTGCAACACAGTGCAACACTCAAGGAAGAAACACATTGCCGTCAGATACCATTTTATCAAGGAACAAATTGAAAATGATATTGTTGAACTCTACTTTGTTAAGACTGCTTATCAGCTGACGGATTTATTCATTAAAGCACTCACGAGTGAACGCTTCGAATTTTTGGTAAAACGCGTAGGCATGCAGAGCATTACGCCTGAAGAGCTGAAACTTCTTACAGAGTCAGACAAAAACGAAGAGTAACTCGGTTTACTACTTCTTGTATCACATGTACTATACGTAGAATAGTTTATAAAACAAAATTTTTCATTTTTTCAAAAAAAAATTCCAAAACAAAATATATAGATATAAAACCTAAAAAGAAAATAAAAAATCATAAAATTTCAAAAACCATAAAAAATCTTCCCGGCATGTCTTTTAGAAATGGATAATATCTACGAAATTAGAAATGTCATCAATAATGACACAGTTCTGTAGATAAAGTTCGACTGAAAGTTTAAAACATTTTAAAACATGTCTTCTCAAATTTTCTTATGGTTTGTTATTAAATATCAGATAACAACCCGAACCCTAAAAAAAGAAAATTGTACGCTTCAGTGCAGTTATCCTTAACAACGAAAAGATAAATCTTTTCGGTCTTGAGTTTAAAGAATCAAAACATTCCAAGTTTTGAAACTCAAGAATATGGCTTGTGTATACTATGCTACACAACTCAAGCTTTCTAAAAAAGAAAATGTACGTCAAAAAGTGCATTTTGTCCTTAAAAGATTAATTTTCTTTAACTCGAGCAATTTTCCTTACAATATGTTTATCAAACATGCTCGAGTTAAACAAATTTCTCAAAAATGCTGGAAATAAAATCAGAATCAGGTTTGTCAATTAAATGGAAAAAGATTTTCAAGAAAATTTGAACGCTCGAACAAATCCAAAAAATCTTTTATTCGGTCTTTGTTCGAGGGGGAGAATGAATTTTAACATGAAAATTTCAAAAAATGATCAAAAGAAATTAATTAAATTAATTTCATCATCAGTAAAAACAAACAAGGGAATTTGAACACTCAAACAAATTCTACAGCTCTTTAAATAGAAAATGGGTATTTGTTTGAGGGGGGGAAATTATTTTCAGAAAATTAAATTTTTAAAAAGTATTGTGAAAATGGTTTTGGAAAAGTGATTAATTCACTTAATTGGTCATCGTTTGAGGGGGAGTTAACGAGATTAACTCCGAGACTATGTTTGAAAAATAGGTTTATAAACTCAAGGGTATTTAGTGTAACTTTCATTAGTTAACTATCTTTAGGACCTAAAATGCAAATTAGTTTTAAATTAAGGTGTTAGGGGTAATGCATGAACTTTAGGCTTAGTTTAATAGAGTTTAAAACCTCTAGGGACTAGTTTTGCCAAAACGAAACCCCTCCCCTAAAAACCCCTTCAACCGTTCCATACATACACATATAACACATTTACCAAAAAAAATATCCTCCCTCTTTTTTTCTCTCTAGGATCGGCTAAATCACAAGACAAACAAGAGTCCGTTTTTGATCAAAAGGTAAAACACGAAAGTCATTGATAATCATCTTCTTATCTCAAATCCAAAAAGAATTCTTTCATCTTTTCACAAATCTTGAAAAATCAAAGTTTTTTGATTTAGGGTTTATAAAAATTAAAAGTGTTTAGATGTTAAATTTTCTTAAGGGATTTTGTAGATTATGATGTTAGTAGACTAGTGTTAACTCGAATTTAAGTGTATCATTGTTTTAGTTGATCAAAGTTGGTTGTTTTGTGGCGTGTTCATCAACCGAACCACCTAAGGGTGTGTTTGTTTTAATTTTTTGAATGTAAAGTGATGGATTGTTAGCTTAAAAACATTAATCTAGCTTGTTTATAACAAAAAGGTTTAATCTTTAAACCTTAAACAAAAAGATTAGTGATTTTTGAAGGTGAAGACAAAGTGTTCAATGAAATGTTTATGAAAGAAATTCGTGGAATGAGCGTTTGGAATTTCAAGACTTGAAGACATAACAAATCACAAAGACTTGAAGTCCAAAAACCGAGCCACATGAGCCTAAGCTCATAGATCGGTTGAACCAAGACCACCGACCCAAGCCACAGTCGGTTAGCCTAGTCCTATCCAACCATCATGATCGGTCGGCAAAGGTTTCACCGATCCTAGGCTAGGTCGGTTACAATGGTTCCACCAAACCACGGTTCGATCGGTTACTATGGTTCAACCAATCCTCTATGGTCGGTTAGCCAATGGCCTGAGTGCATGTCCACCGAAACCTTATTAGGCAGGTTAAAGCCCACAAGAGTCTTGGCTCGTTTAAATCCCAATAAGTCATGGCTAAACCATTTTGTGCCGTTTGGCCCGATGTTCAAGCCAACCGAGACCATATTATTTGACCCTATTTAAAGGCCCATTGGACTGTGTCCCGAGTTTGACTTATGTTTGACTCGAGTCTCGTGTTGACCAAAATGATAAATTTTTCACGACATTTCATTATTAAAAAACTAAAAAAATTGAAATTTGAAATATCAAAATGAAAAAGTTCTAAATAATTCAAAAAGTTCAAAATTTTAAAAGTGTCTTAAAACTTAATAACTTTTACAAAAAGTATTAACGTTTTCAAAATCACGAAAAAGAACGGAATTACTTATATGGGTATTAAAACGGATATTATATAATTGTGTAAATTTTATACAATTTTTAAATATCTCGTAAACTTAACCTCAAAAAACCTTAAACTTAGATGATTAGATCGTTGACTTAATTTGACCATGTCTATGGATTTTGACCATTAACTTTGACTCTATCGTTGACCGTTGACCATTGACTTTGACCGTTGACCAAGTTTGACTTTCTTAATCCTGTGCTTATTAAGTTTTTTTGATATGAAATTGTTTATGTTTTTATGTGAATGAATACATGTTCTATCTGTTATCTGCAAAAATGTCAAAAATAGTTTAACAAATATTTCTATATCGAAAGAGGTGTCAGTGATCTACGTTGCATCCGGTCTAGGGTATTCTCTTACACTGTTAGCATCGTTTGGGTTGCATTTGTCTGAGAATATTTGAGAATCATCTTTAGCGGCTTAGTAACCATCCGTTTTAGATATAAGAGTATTTCAAAATAAACTATCTTTCTCATTTAATGTGTTATACTTGGATATATCTCTCGTAAATTTCACCATAGTGCACTAGAGTATTATTTATAATACTCATGCTTAATCTTTGAATTTAGCCCACTAGTGAAGTGGATTACAATACCAGTACTTGTACTATTTATGGTATTCTCGAGGTACTTAATCTTGTTCGAGACATTTTTCCAAAAATAATAGTAATGATCTGTATTGATTTTATAAACTTTATTGCTACAGATTTTACACATCATTATCTATTAATTTCAAAAATAACACAATGCCTTTGCAAAATGAATTTCAAAGACAAAAAGTTCTTTTGAGTCTACTTTGAAATAATTTGTCTAAGAGTTGCTGATAAATTAGGATGGCTATTAGGGCTAGTTATCACCTAAAAGATGATAATGTATCCCTTTAGCAAATCAGTATATCTTCGGGGCTCAAAGTCACTTTATTAAAAGGAAAACTCACTCTCATGAGAATCAATCGTTTTTTGAAAAGTTTTTCTTCCATACAAATGATGCTATTTCTCTAAATATTGGTAAGATGAACACTTTTATAAGTATGAGAAACATGAAAGTTCTCGTTTATTCTTCCATCTTTTATCTCATAGAAATAGTATCCCATAACTTAATCTTAAGTGAGGATAACTAAAAACAGAACGAGAGATAAAAATCGTATGTGAAAAGAAAAGAGCATACGTCTTGTGTCAGCAAAAGCAAGAATAAAGGCACATGAGAAAGAAAATGACATAAGTATGGACCAAAAGAAATGCCTATCCATACAAAACAGACAAAGAGAATAAAAACAGAAAATGAAATAAATGTTCTTAAGTCTGTATTCATGTGAAACTAATCAAAGTTTAAATCTTATTCTCAGAATTCAACATGTCAAGAGCAAATCCTCAAGCAACAATTGTCTCTAAAGAACAACTGGTTCCACGTGCTAACAGACTTGTAATCAAGAAGAACAACCAGCGTGTCACTTCAGATTCAGATATCACTGATACTATGTTGAGATTTGTTGTTGAAATTCTAAGACACCACAAGCTATACAAGTCGGTTTCCTTAATTGCAACTGTACCGATCATCTACCAACACTAGCTTTGGACAACCATCAATCACAATGCAAACAACCACACATTCACTTTCGAACTAGACACTCATACTTTCACTCTCACACCTGGACAACTCAGAAATGTATTGCAAATGTCTCATCCTTATCCCAACAACAATTATACCAAACCTCCCGCAGAAAACCAAATTCTTGAATTTATTAAGACACTTGGTTATGATGACGATCATGATACAAAGATGATTTTTGTCTCAAAAATGGTCGCTAAAAGACTTCATCAACCATGGAGAGCAATTCTAAGTGTTCTTGATGTGTGTTTTACAAGCTTTAAATTTATAATACTAGAAATACTAATTTTTACTAAAAACACAACACGGGCAAGTATACCCTTTCGTGTATAGTATAGCTTAGGTAAGTCCAGGTCATCCCAAGAGAATGGTAGTTTTCACAGTTTGCAATAAAGGTGCTAAGGCTAAAATGATTATCACTTATCAAATTAACCAAATCATGAATGTATCAAATATTGTAAAGAAAGCAATAAAAGGATGATTCAAGCAAATAATTAAGGTATGTTTGTTTAGACAATGATCACTAAGACAATGATATGTTTAGGATAGTGTTTATAAGTTTAAAAAGCAAGATAACACAAGTTACAAATCCTTTCGGCCTTTATATGTAACTAGTGATTATATTGATTAATAACAAAAAATCCTTTTGACCAATATATTAGATGAAATGATAGAACATGAACCAATAAGCATCCTTTCGGCCTTTATACTTAATAAAATCATGTTTAACCAATTCGATAAACACATATTCAAACGTCCCATATCAAAGATCACATATCGCCCAAACAACACAAGATGACTACTCCATAATCAAACAAGTAATACACAAATTAAACTCATAAAATTTAGAAACTTTCATATCAAAAGATTATATAAGTGTACCAAAGTTATAGATTAAAATATGGTGATTACAAGCTTTTCCAACCGGAAACTATTATCAATAACCCAAGTTATTGATTCCTATTATCCTGAACCTTCATGTACTGTCACTACACTTCTAAGATCCAGAAATAACAAGCCAATATCATCCGGAATGGATTTGATTGAGTGGAAGTATGATCAAAAGATGTTGTGGTACCAAGGGTAGATTGAATCAAAGGTTTGTCAAGCCTTAATCCCCAAAAATATCTATTTTAAGTGGTGTAATCGAACTAGATCGATTTGTGTTAGATTGTGTGAAATGAGGAAGCCAAGAGGGCTATTTATAGGCTGTGTAGGGGTGAAAATCGCCGCACTTTTTTACAAGTGTGCCACACTTTATGTCGGTTAAGGATAATTTAATGCTGGTGAACAGTGCGCCACACTTTTTTACAAGTGCAGCGTACTTATGACATTACAGCTCCTGGCATTTTTTTAAGTTGTAGATAATCGTTTCCCAGTCGCGTGGCCGCCTGAATCGTGTCAAACGGAGTTCGTATGACCGAGTTATGGCCAAAACAGTGAATAGGTGTCGGGAGATCTTTAACTTGAGTTATTTCTTCGTTTAGGCTTCAATTCTTCGTGTTTTCTTTCGTTTTCTTCCACGACACGTCACATGAACCTAAATTAGCAAATATACTCGATTAATTACCGAAAGTTCTTATTATTAACCAAAATAGATATATAAAAACACTGATAACGCATATAAAAATATGTATAATTTAAGCGTTATCAAATCCCCCCACACTTGAAGGTTTGCTTGCCCTCAAGCAAAATAGGGAAAAATATATAAGCTTTACAAAACAAAAATAGAATTATGAAAAAAATTTGGATTTTTAATATATGAAAACAGAGATGTTTGAAAATATCTAACGATTCTCAAGCTGTATTAACATGACTAAGCACCTCACGAATAAGGAAAGTATAATTCACTCAAACACTCGTATGTGATGTAATAGAAGGTAAAAGGGAAATCATACTCACTTGCTCAGAAATGATTCATTAAGTTACCATAGGCTTGTACAAGAAACAAAACTGTACCGATGTGAAGTAAGCACCAGGTAAAAAATATCAAAAGAGGACTTTTATTTGGGTTATAATGTTAGGTTAAAGGATAATAAGGGAATGGGTAAAGCATGGGAAATATATACTAGAAATGGTTTTATAATAATACATGTCGACAAGTCCAAGAAACCCATGTTGCTAGTTACTAAACATACCACAAACCCGTGAGGTAATCGAACAACGCAGCCTCGAACTCAATCTCATATAATAATGATATAACAATATGCCTCATATCAACTTCACTTTTTTTTTCTTCGATTTTTAACACCTTTTTTCATTTTTTTCTCTTTTTTCACATAACTAATAATTCCCTCACTTAGTATAAGCATACACCACAAAAAAATCGAAACATGAAGTCTGCGGTATTCATGTTCGTTGAAATGACACAACTCTCATAACAAAGTGCGAACAAACTATAAGCAAAAATAAACAAATCATACCAAGCAACTAGCAACCAACCATTATGACTTTCGACAAGGGGTAAGGCTGGCTAAAGGTTATATATTTTTGTATTTTTTATTTTAGTGGATGAGAAAAATGAATAGAATGGCTCAGCAGGTTTAAACTAGGGGAATCTAGCACTAAAGATGAGTGCTACAAAAGGGTTTTATTTACGAGTGGTTAGCCAATCAGTGTAATTAGCTAAAAGAATAAATAATGGTGAGTGATAAATTCACAGAACAATTTACTTGGGGCACAGAAATTTAAGTTAAAAAGACATTATTGCCCTCAAACCTGTTTTGTAACACTTTCCCACTTTGCTTCTTTTCTCTGGATTATGGATTACCTCTAGTAACAAATCTTGGAGGGACGGAGCCACTAAATGTTTGTTAATCACATTTCATTGCATTTCAATTCTTTTTATTTCTGTTTTAAACATCCTTTGGGGTTTCCTAAAATTTATACGCTTACTGATTCAATTTCGATACCCCATGTGCAAGATGAGCACCGAGAAGAAATTGGTGATAAAAACTTTGACTGGATCTAGACAACTAACAGGAATAGAATAAAACAAAAACACCAAGTCACCTATAATGTTACACCCCCAAACGGGGCCTGGACGGAAATACATGTCCGGGGGCGTGACGTCATAATATACATCACATAAGATACAAATAACGACTACTAAGGGTACCTTTGAAAATCCAACATCGTTGCATTAATTTAAAATAGTTAAGGTTTTACATAAGTTCAAAGATAATATGTGGAAGCAAATAAAAGGCTTTAAAGTTTGATAATGCTGTTAACGTAGATAATAATAATTTTTAAAAATCAGTCCAATGCAAGGCAACACCATAAAGCAAGCAATGACATCCACAACTAAGCACCTGAGAAAAACATGCTAAAATGTCAGCATAAAGTTAGTGAATTCATAGGTTTGAATTTAGTATTAAAAGTGGACCACAAGTTCGCAGTACGCATGTGACAGTTATAACATATACAACTCCACATAAAAAGTATTTACTGTTGCGCTAAGCTCATGACACCGAAGCTTAATTTAAAAGGAAGCATATTATATGCCAAACAAGAATTAATTGCCCTAAAGGTATATGACCAAGATCACCTAGTGAAATCCGACATGGTATATATCCGTTTATCAGGAGCCCCGTGGGTAGTGAGTGCTACTCACCCGAATAGGGATAATTAGTCCTAATAGATCTATTTACAACATTCACGCTTACTTAACCAGTTCGTCTGTTAAGCAATTGACGGTTCATGATAGTTTGGGCATTTGTGGTCTATACGCTACTTAGGCAACACGTGATCAGGAAAAGGAAACGTAAAGTAACTGTGTCCATAGTTTAAAAACAAGCAATGTTTCTCACCCTAAAGTAGTAAAGTAAAGATAGTAAACGTGGGGCTATGAACTCACCTTAGCAAGATGAGCAAATGATTAATCACGCAAGTAAAGGATGATATTGAAATCTAGCCGCGACCAAGAATAATAACGCGTCTTAGAAACATGAAAAGTATGCCAAAAATTGCACAATATGTTCATCACCAAAAGACATCTATGTGTGTTTGCTTTGGTTTGATTATCAAATCATGACGAAATAAAATCATATAGTTTGCCATTAAGTTTCAGTGTTTAACCCAAAAATTACTATTTTTAGTAAGTTTCTATTTTAGAAAAGTTTTTAGTTTCGGGACGTTAATACCGTCCCTTATATTTGCTTAATCCATACTTCCTTAAGTGCACTAGAGAAATCTAAACATTTAACTTCCATGTTCATCTTGCTAAAATTTACCAAACTTGCTATTTTTAGTAACCTTAACACTTTTCCTAAGATATGCTAACGACGTCTTAAAATGATACTAATCAATACACATGTGTTACTATATGCTTTGTTAGCGTTTTAAAAGCTCAAAATATCTTGAAAGTGTCTGAAAACCCATTTTACTATTCTCATCAGCAACTATTCATTTGGTTTTGCTGAAAAATATTTCAAAGTTTCATTTGGCAATAACTTGGCTGTTTTATGTCCAATTTTAGTGTGCGATATATGAAAAACTATCTATTCTAAACGAGCTCTCCAAAAACTACTTTTACGCCCTATGAAAACATTCTTAAGTCGCTCAAAACCATTTCAGATCAGCAACTACCTTTTTCAAAAACGCTTTCAAAAATCACACCAAACTTCACAATAGTGCCTAGTCTAGCCTAATCTCCATTCACAACTAATCCATAATAAAACCACACCTAAAACTAACCTAATCCCTTTATTTCTATTGTTGCAACTCTCATCCAACTCTCATCTCACCAAGGACATAATATTTAACTAGTGAAACAAAGTGATATCATTATTTATAAAATCTTGCTTTATAATCTTTCAAAAATTAAAACACAACATATGGATGTATGGATCTTGAACATATATGAAAGAACATAAGTAAACCACAAGAAAAGATCAAGGCACTTACAAAAGTGAAGAACAAGTAGAGAAATCACAAGATCTAAACCCCAAAATACTAGATCTATAAAACCCAACAACAAATCTTGAAACCCTAGTTTATAAACTCTTGAAAGACCCTTGAAATCAAAGAACTAATACTTCAAACCACCTTAGATGTTCTTAGAAATGAACCTAGTATACTTGGATTATTGATACAACCCAAATATACTATATATAATATAAGTATATAAGGATGTAAACAATTATAGTATACGGCTTACACCTTATCATTTTTACTATTTTTTTCTTTTTTACACATTTACTTAATAAGCAATAATAAGCATTTTTTATGAAAATATTTTTACTGAAATGAATAAATAAGCTCAGATTAAGCTCATTAATGAGCACAAAACACTTAAAACTAAAAGATTGAAAAATGCTTAACAAGAAAAACTGTTTGTAAACTAAAGACTTAATAAGCTAATTAAAAACAAATAAGCTGAAAACTAATTACTACTAAGCTCTAAT
>BQNB010006473.1:0-97380 GCA_026074375.1 Tanacetum coccineum | reverse complement strand
TTGGATAAGATTTTCGACCAAGGAAGCTGTAACGATGATCTGATTCATGAAAGGTCAAATTTGTTGAAGGAGTTGCAGGAATTTAACGTCTTCTTTGCTAGATATGGCTCAAAAGGCCAAAATTTGGTGGGCTATAGAGGGGGATGGAAATTCCAAGTTTTTTCATGGAATTATTAATAAGAAACGTTCTCAGTTGGCTATTCATGGAGTTTTAGCAGATGGTGATTGGAGTGTGGAACCTTCTCTGGTGAAAAATAAATTTCTCAAGAACTTTGCTACTCGCTTTGCTGCCCCGAGTTCAAGTAGTATCACTTTTGACTATCAATTTCCTAATCGGTTAACCCCTGATCAAATCTAGGATCTTGAACGAAATGTCTCTTATGAGGAGATAAAAAGAGCGGTTTGGGATTGTGAAATAAGCAAATCTCCTGGCCCTGACGGTTTCACTTTCAAATTCTATCGTAAATACTGGAATTTAATTGACCATGATGTCGTGGCTGCTGTTACTTCCTTCTTTTCTGCAGGTTCATTTCCTCCTGGATGTAACTCTTCGTTTATTACTTTGATTCCCAAATCGCAGGAAGCTAAAATGGTTAAAGATTTTCGTCCTATAAGTTTGATTGGAAGTATGTATAAAATCATCACTAAAGTTTTAGCTAATCGTTTGAGCCTCGTTATATCGGAGCTTGTAAGTGATGTTCAATCGGCCTTTGTTTCTAATCGACATATTCTTGACGGCCCATTTATCCTTAATGAGCTATTATCCTGGTGTAAGCACAAGAAGTCCAAAGCCTTGATCTTTAAGATAGACTTTGAAAAAGCTTTTGATTCGGTGAGATGGGATTACTTAGATGTGGTTCTAGCTAATTTTGGTTTTGGCCTCAAATGGCGTAGTTGGATTCAAGGATGTCTTAACTCTGCTATGGGATCTATTCTTGTCAATGGTAGTCCGACCTCGGAGTTCAAATTTTCTAAAGGATTGAAACAGGGGGATCCTCTATCTCCCTTTCTTTTTATTATGATCATGGAAAGCTTGCATCTATCCTTTAATAACGTGGTGAATGCTGGGCTTTACAAGGGTATTCAGATTGATGAATCTCTTAACTTATCCCACTTATTCTATGCTGATGATGTTATTTTTGTTGGTAAATGGAATTCATCATTTATCAACAATTGTTAATGTTCTTAAGTGGTTTTATTTGGCTTCGTGTCTCAAGATCAATCTTAATAAAAGTAAGCTTATGGGTATTGGTATTTCTCATGATGTGGTGGCTTCAGCAACTAAATCTATTGGTTGTTCAATTCTCCATACTCCTTTTAACTATCTTGGAGTAAAGGTAGGTGGTATTATGTCGAGACTTAGCTCTTGGGATGATTCTCCCTTAAAGCAAACGTATCCGAGGCTGTATTTCCTGGAATTAGACAAACATGTTAGTGTGGCTTCAAAGTTGAGAGCTAATTCTCTTATTAGTTCTTTTCGGCGGTCTCCTCGAAGTGGTATTGAAGAAGAGCAACTTCTTCTCCTTATCTCTAATACTTCTTCGGTTATTCTTCCTAATATTAGTGATAGATGGTCTTGGCTGTTAGATCCTTCGGGCGACTTCTTGGTAAAATCGACACGTGAAATTATTGATGATTCCATGCTTCCGAAGACGGATGTTCCTACAAGATGGGTCAAATCTATTCCCATTAAGATTAATATTTTTGCTTGGAGAGTTTCTTTGGATAAGCTGCCCACTCGGTTGAATCTTTCTCTTCGAGGCCTTGATATCCCGTCTATTATTTGCCCTCTTTGTAGTATTGTTGTGGAATCAACTTCGCACCTCCTTTTCTCTTGCCAATTGGCTCATCAGTTAATGATTAAGGTTGTTCATTGGTGGGAATTAGAGTATCAAGACTTTCACTCATATGAGGATTGGCTTTTTTTGTTCACAAATCTCAGAGTTTCCAAGCGGCTCAAGGATGTGTTTGAAGGCGTTTGTTACATTTCTTGGTGGGTTATTTGGAAGTTTCGCAATCAAGTTTTATTTGGGATCAACTTCTTTAGATCTCCTTTTTGACGATATTGTTCGCTTGTCTTTTCATTGGTGCTCTAGTCGTTGTAGCTCAAATTTTGATTGGAACACTTGGATGAAAAATCCTAGTTCCATTATTTTGTAATCTTTTCCTAGCTCCTTGCTAGTTTTTATATAAAATGCCGTTAAAAAAAATAATATTAAACATATATAAGCCATACAGAGCCGTCTCGTGGTTTTCGGTGGCCCTAGGCAATTGCAACAAAGATGCCCCCATTACATTTGTAAATTAAAAAGAAGTTGCACATAAACTTATATTATATGGCTCATATATGTTTAATATTATACATATTTATATGCAAAACTAATAAAAATGTGGCCCCGTTCCCATCAACCCGTGCCGACTGGAGGTGAAGGGCCCGATTAAAAAAGCGAGGCCCTGTGCGACCGAGCACTTCAAATTACCTTCTTATGCATACTAACCCTTAGATTTTCCCTAGTACCCCTCTGAATCCCAAATCATATAAAGTTAAATGTGAAAGTTCTTTTAATATTACAAAAGAAAAAGGGGCCATCATTGTTGAAATTTTCGTTCATAGGGCCAACCTAAAACCACAGACAAAGCCAATGTTACGGCCCTAGCAAACAAATTAACAATATTATATACTAGCAGTTCAAATACATACTCCTTTGGTCCTAATTTATTCGTATCACCCTATTTTAATTTTTGTAATGTTTTTTCCTTTTTAAATTTTGACTTAAAGTTAAATCTTATTTTTCTCTATTGCATTATATATAATTGATTGCAAAAATAATAATGAATAGATTTTACAGTTATTAAAAACGTATTTTACAAATTTGTAATAAATTGTCATCAAGAATTAATAAACAAAAAAAATATTTAGATCTCAAAGAAGTGGTTAAAAAATAAAAAACTTTAAGTAAAATTAAAATGTAAAATGCCTACTATTATGAAACGAAAAGAGTAGTTTAATAGATAAAAACCACCAAGCCTTCATCATTTTTTTTACGAGCGTTTCTGCAAAATGTTTTGATAATTTTGATATGATGGACCCCCCCCCACTAATCGAAAACAAACAAACCCTGTGTTATCAAACAAACATGTATATGTCATTTTTTTATATCGCAATTGGCAGTTTTCAAAGCTACCACTTTAAATTTAATTCGTTACAAAGGAAAAGCGAAGAAAATCTAAAAAAAACAAGAAGATAGATGGTGGGTCACCGTTTTAGTCAGAGAGCCTAGCCAACTCACCCGTCCTTCCCACTCGAAAGACAAACACCTTGTTAATCAACAAACATGTATATGTATTTTTTATCGCATTGGAGTTTTCAAGCTACCCTTTAAATTATTTCAAAGCAAAGAAAATCTTAACAAAAGATAGATGTCGACCGTTTAGAGTGACATTGACACGTATTACTTTTATATTAATACATTGGTAATAGATTCGTTTCTTTATTTAACAAGTTTTGAAAAATCACGTTTCATTATAACACGCTTTGAGAACATAGTTTAATCGACGATAATGAGTTAAAAGTAACAAAAACGAACATTGTACATTTATACTTGACCTTGCCATACACCATGCTTACACTACACAAAGAATTAGGATTAAGCAATAGTGCAGCCAAATATGCTCATGCATAATACATGAAGCTAAACTAGCTCCCATATACAAAGCGCCGTCTATTTACATTTCCAGAAATATAAGAATATGACTATGATCCTCCTGTTTGCAGCAGATGAATCAAAACTTTACCATATAAGCGCTAGATCACAAAATATGGTTTTCCATCACATATACATACATGAATACCAAGAACCGCTTTACAAATTAGTTTTCCAGATGTTTCACATAAAATACTTACAAACACCTAGTTAAGACTTAAGTTAGATATACATTATACCTAGTGAACCACACCCCCTGAACCAAGCCCGCTGAACCACCACCCCCAAACCCCTGAACCACACCCCTGAACCATAACCAAGAACATAAATTTCAGTCCTCATTTCAGCATTTAAGGAATACAGTTGTTTCTCAACACATATTGAAAAGCCTTTTAAATACATTTTGGGTGACTTACCAATGCAATATCAACAACTTGTCGCTTTCTAACCTTGAGCTCATTCTTTGATTCTTTTCTTTTTTGTTTAGTTTGTACTAGCAGACCCTAAAGCTTATCCATCATTCCACTTCTGTATCATTGACTCTGCTCTAATAGGCAACCCTTATTTGGCACACTATGTCATTTGACCTCTTATATTCATATCTTATTTAGTGTACATTTTTCAAGTGCGAGTTTGTCTGAAAGCAAAAAATATTGGGTCAAATCGGGTCAAACCCAACCCAATGGGTAATCATACCCGCTGTCAAATATGACAGTTATAGAAAAGGGGTTACATAACCGTTTTAATGCGTCAATTCATTCGTACCCCTTCATTTCTATAAATAGAACTCGATTATATACTTGTAAAGATGATGACATATTAAGTTTAATAAAACTTTGCATTTTGGTATATTTTGATTAGAAAGGTTAAATAATTCGATCCAATTATGATCTGAGAATTATTGTTCACAAAATTAAGTAGAGAAGAGGATAATATTATCCCATCCCATCTTAGAAGTAACCCGGAACATTGTCAACTGACAGGTTTTTTGTTTGTGGGGGGTAGAAATGAATGGTACGAGCCAGAGCTCTTTTCGTTGTTTGAAAATGAGAAGCAGGCGACTAAAGCTCTTGTGTGCAAACATGCAACCGCACTTGGTGATTCCATGATTCGTATCTGGTATTCACTTCTGTCCATTTGGTTAAGTAGTATTATACTAATTGAGATCTTTTTGGTTTTTCAGCGTGTTTAATCTTGTTGAAGAGGTTATTCGAGTACATAGAATATGAATACCGTTTTGAGCAGCCCTACTCCCTCTGAGGTTCTTCCACCGTGTAATCTTGAAATGTTGAAATATTTTAACACAAGGGCTTGTCAGCTTGTTCTTGGTGCTGGTGCCATGCTGGTAACTAACTGAATATGTACCTCAGTGGCTCAGAGTCTATTTTTTTTTCTCATAGTCGCATAATAGTATATGTCTAAGCCAAGGTGTTGCCAAGTATAGTTTTTTTTTCCTAAAAACCCCTACCCTATATGTGGTTTTGATAAGAGTTTTTTTTTCTTTCCTAAAAGCTAAATTATATTACAGGTTCATGTCATTTTTTTTTTTTTTTTTTTTTTATTTTTTTTTTTTTTTTTTTTTAACTAGTAAGTTGTCAATCCTTAGTAACCCACATCAAGCTCTTCTGTGAAGGCACTTCATTATGGCCTTTTTATTGGCATTCAGTCTCAGGGCTAAAGTCTAATTACGCCAAACATTGCTCTAGCTAAAGTCAGGTTGTTATTTAGTTCATGTTCATTCTACACCTGGATAGGTGTCTTTGCTTTTATTGGTTTTTCAAAATACCTCTTTTGCTTTGGAAGAGACCATAAGAAAATTGGTAAAAGAGACAACACACTGATCTCTGATCTGGAACAGAGAAATTCAAATGCAATTAAAACGGCAAATGTGGAATGTCGAGTGCAAGAACCACATCAGCAACGAGAAATTGAGTCGAATGCTCTAAAGAAGCTTGAGAAGGGTGTTTATGAATGTTACCCTTAAAAGTGAGGGATGTTTATGGGGACAAAGCTTGAGAGGGTGTTTATTGGAGCCGAATGTACCCTTGTTCTGAAGAATGTTTTAAACCCCGGGTTGAACCGGTTGAACCGTGAACCGGTCGGGTGACCTGAAGCCGGTTTTGGCCGGAAAACCCGTTGAACCAGAGGCGGTTGAACCGGTTGAACCGTGACCCGGGGGCTCGACATTAAGAAGGACGGGGTACTTATTTAAGAGAGATAAAACAATTTTAACAGAATCACAATTATTGGAACTAAGTGTTTCACCATGTGTAGAAATGAAAGGATGGCTACGGAAACATACTATAATAAGTCCCAACCACCATTGTTAGCAAGGCACAAAACAGAACCAATTCTCCTAGTCAATGATCAAAAGGAAGTGAAACATCTATAACAAAATCACTTTTAAGAAAAAGATTAAACACTTCAACTGCTCACCATATTTCAGCCTTAATTATGATCATCTCCTGTAAGTGATAGAATTAATAGACAATGTGGAATGCACATTAAAATAAAATTTTCTCAGAGTATAAGATGGCAATGATAGAATTAATAGACAATGTGGAATGCCTTAGGCAATATGATGATTTGCATGCTATTTTAGCTGTTGATTTGTGAATAATTTAGACATTACACAGCATGTGAAAGGAACTAACGGATAGCATGTACATCACCACAAATTATAGGATCAGAAAGAATGAAATAACATGTGTATGTGTGTGCATCTGTGCTTGTATATGTTTAGAGGTTAGATAATATTTTAATTTGAAGTCACCTTTTCAAATCAGATAACATTAGAGATATAATGATTGCATGCATTACAAAGACAACATACAGCGAGATGTCACCAACAATTACCAATTCCAAAGAAAAAACTCTAGAGAACACGTGAAAGAAGATGAGATCAAATGATGATCTTTTTTATTAATCTCACAATCAGCGTATATCTATATCACATGCATGATGGATATCCATACTATATAATAATTTCATTAATGGTTTTAAATTTATTTTATAGAAATCACTGTTAGGCAAAAACACATGGAAGTAGATATTTATGTAAGACTATGATGTTATCGTTATTCACACGCAATAGTGTTTGGAAATTACTGAAGTTCTGTGCTGAATGTAAAGCACCAAATAAAGGACTGGAAGTTACATATGGGCCATATGGCTATATATTGCCTTTTGAATACAAAAACGTGGAACAGAAAATTAGGACTGGATACCGGGTCAAATGAAATACCAATTCAAACTACCAAACTAAAACATAAATACTTATTAAAATCTTCCAGCCATGCATGCACGTTAAATGAACGATTAACCCAACAATTACTCCTTTAGAAACGGATAATCAGTATAGCCCAGAACCGGATCTTGAATGTAAAAAGTGTCTCTGTTATACTCATTAAGATCTGCACCAAGTTCAAAACGCCTAGGCAAATCCGGGTTCGCCAAGAATGTCCGCCCGTATGCAACCAAATCTGCATTTCCGTCAGCTATGGCTTTGTTCCCATCGTCTCTCCTATAACCACCAGTGCTTATGAATGTACCCTTAAAAGCTTTCCTCATTGAAAGTGTACTATGTGGTGTTTCATGTATTTCACCAAATACCACCATTCTTGGCTCCATTACATGGAGATAAAGGATCTTAAGCTTGCTAAGTTCATTGGCTAGGTAAACTCCTAAGGCTTCAGGGTTAGACTCAGTACACTCCAAATAATCAGAGTAAGGGGATATCTTTATACCAACCTTCTCAGGTCCTATTTTCATTCGGCACCCCGCTTTACAATTTTCTAAGGCGAAACAAGCGACACCTGTTTTCTCTAGGCTTTCACCATACATGATTCTGTTCTATCATTTACTTCCATCTTTTAGGAAAATGATCATATCAAGTATCCCCTGCTGCATAATCTCTACACCGTCGAATCTGTAGTATTAAAAGGCTATGTTATGAGTTGTTTTAAGAAAGTAATATTGTACGTAGATCATGTATTTATACTAGTTGGTTATCCGCGCATAGCGGCGGTAATAGAAAATTTACTAACCTCTTTACGCAATTTCCTACCCGCTTAGTAATTTCGTTTCGCAACACTTATTAAATGTATGTGGTTCGTTTGTATGTGTATCGTTTGGGGTTTCCCGTAGCTTTCCGCAACACCATATAACATCATTTGTCACGCAGTAAAAGAGACAACACACTCTCCAAAAGAATATATTTTTTAACGTATCAAGTTTATATTTAATTAAGGTTAAAGTTGTAAAAAATATAAATCAACATAAAATAAAACCCACTAAAATGTAAAAAACAAAAAAAATTATAAAATATAACAAAATGTATGTTTGAATTAAAGAGCACAAAATTTTAAAAAATATGATATTATATCATAATAAAATTAAATTGATAAAAAGATATTTCAATTTGAAAATAAAGGTGATTTTTTAACCAAAAAGTGACACATGCCACTTTTTGATGTGATTCTTTAAAATGAGATGAATGATCAACATTGCACCTCCTTATCTTAATTTTAATGGTTCCCACATTTGGTAGGAGGGGATGGGGTTTTATAAATTTCTATAGATTACCTGCTACCATTGCGTGCAGCTTGCCTGTGATCGTTGATTATGCCTGGAATTTCGTCTGTCCTCAACCGACGAGGGGGAGACCAATTTTCACCATATGGGTTTGGTGTCATTATTGCTTTGTCCGTTGAAGATATGGGAGCTTGACCATTGGGTTGTAATCCGAGAGTTATTTATTGTAACAGTAATCCAAACACTGGTGTTAAAAATAACAATCTGGTATAATGAGATATCAACTTGAATTGAATCACATAGTCATCTACAACGACCATATGTGTCGCTATCGTATGATTTGATCTTTTGCTATCGTTATTAGGCTTTGAATAATGCATGGAGTTCATTTTAAATGACCAACATTAGACAAAATTAGGTAAATTCAGACTCCTACACCAATGGCTGAAGCTAGACTCAACACATATGAAATGTGTACATATGTGCACTAAAAAAAACACTAACAAAAACAGAAAATAATAATCCAACGCCCACAATCTAGCATATGAAATGTTCTTTTTTTTAAATCGTACATAGAAACGAAAATTAAAGTTTATTATACATAGGAAGATCAAAACTTTACCGTAGTTTGAGACACGGCCGACATGCCAAATTTGACAGAAAAATATACACCCATCTCCGTGGACAGGTTCACGATCGTGTTTGATGCCTCCACTTGTTCTTATCAACCAAATTGGAGGTATAATTCTATTGAAACCTTATGTCTGAGTAAAATTACCAGCGACAAATCAGTCGTATCCCCGGGTCGACGTTGACGCTGGCCGGATCCTTTTTTCCCGACGACATGTCGCCCGGGAAAAGTTGAGCGGAAAAAAAAAGCTCGCTGGGATAACGTTTTCCCGGGCGACTTCCCCGGGCGTACAATGTCTGGCCCACAAAGTTTCATCCAAACCTAAATAAGTGCCCAACAACGGTGTAGAGTTTTAATGTCGCTCCGGATAATTTATTTTTAAACTGACTATTTAATATTGATACTTAATTAATTAGTAATTGGCCTAGTATCTCTGCGACATTCGCCCGAGAAAAAGTGTTTAATATATTTTTTTCTAATGTTTCCCGGGCGACAATGTCGCCCGGGATGATTTTTAATATATATTTTTCAAATTTTCCCGGGCGACATGTCGCCCGGGATTACCTTTAATAAATTTTTAATCAGGCTTATCCCGGGCGACATGTCGCCCGGGATACTCTTTAATAAATTTTTAGTTTTACTTATCCCGGGCGACATGTCGCCCGGGATAAGTCTGCAAAAAAAAAAAATTTGCTGCCTGCACAGCAGGCTATTTCCAGATTTTTTTCCGGAATTTTTCCGGAAAAAACTACCAATAACAAACCTGTATAAACATTATAATCTACCCAAATACATTACAACTTGTACCAAAACACAATACGATCAACGCATTTGATATAATAAAGCTAAATCCGTCCAAAATCCGAATAAACACAATATAGTCTACAAAACGGGTGACGAAGTCACAAAACTTGCATTATCCGCAAGATACAAGTCAATATTCACCAAGATGACAAGTTTTAAACGTACGGGGAAACAAATATTCACATAAGGGTCGCCATAAAACTTAAGACACAAAATAGCATATATCTACTTTACCCAAACAATCTCCTAACTATCGACCTCATCCCCCCGTCTCGCCGTCGTTCCTCATCATGTCCCGGCTCATCATCCCGGGCCCGCCACTCCCGACTGCCACACACCTACTAAGGCTGTGACTCAAGCAGTGTAAGCATTTTGGGAAAACTGTCGTCACTCTAAATAACTTCATGAACATGTTCACCTGACCGTTAAAGCACCTTCTCTCATCTTTTTGAGCTTAACGAATACGACGTCAAGGAGTGCGTGCATGGAGGCGGCGGTGGAATGACTGTGCCCTGTCTTGGCAAAACCCTACCAACACCAAGAATGTGCCCCCATTGCTTGCCCCCGTGAACGATGGTCATTATCTCATCCTCGGTGTAGGGCACATCCGTCTTGGTGTTGGAGCCTAGACCTTGTAGCTAGCATCCTCATCCTATGTAGTCATAAAAATACAAGATATTTAATATATTAGTCGGGTTACTACATTATTTCTCAACAAACATTAAATTCGTGTTTTGAAAAACAGAACTTACATAGAGAGCTTGTCCTTCGGTTTCAAGAATCGCCATTAACAGTAAGTTGTCAAGAAGAAAGGTATGATAGACGACGGGTACTACTCTAGGTAACAGCCCTTGTGAAGCTCTCCATCTGCACATACACACGTATATAAGATGAAACAAATTAAAAATGAAAAATCACAACACACCCACGGCTTAATTATATATGTGTAAAATAATTATAAGTTTATTACTGCATATCTCGAAGGCGGCATAGACCGGGACCCTGTCGGCAAAGCACCTTACTTTTATGCCTGTTTTTGTTTATTTTGGGCATGCCCCGGGCACGGTTTCTTGGGAACATTCAGAACTCCAATCAGCCATCACCAATTGACCTTAGAAATGTGCGAAGGATGTGATAGTCTGATGCGCTCCAGGTCGTAAGTCCCGTCCGAGTCAGGAATCCAATGCCTTTCCTTAAGAGCAGCCTTCTTCTTGCCATTGTAAATCTTATTGCTAGAGCTTGCTGGATGGCCCATAGATAAGTGTGCCAGCGATCGGATTGCCCTGGTGGGGACGCATGCTCAAACTCAGAGGGTCCTGCAATCATAATACAACTAAGACAGAGTTAGAGAATAATTTATATAATTATCTAAATTTAGTATATTTATTTATCTGAAAGTAAATAAAGTAAACGAATTTAGAAAAAATACACAATTAAATAAATGAACACGATAATGAAAATGCAGCGACTCATGCTTAATAGCAGGCTTGACTTCATTCGATGGATTAGGGATCCTTTATTCGTAAGATCCTGATACGAGTTTTTTTAGTTCAAGATTTATACCGCGGTGCATTTTATGAAATGGAAATTCTTGGTCTACTTTTAAGGATGGTGCTTAACTACTGATCTCTACCTATATAAATCTCATAAGTTTTTGACTAATCTTGGTCGTCGACCTTTTTGGCTGGTCTCAAGTTCTTTTGCTTTTCATATAGTGGGTTTATGTCTTTTTTTAATTTATATGATTATAGAATATCTAAAACAGGCAAACTAATTCACATATGTGTTTGTGAAATCAACTTTAAAGCAATGTTTATTATTGTTATTCATTCTCTTTACTGAAGTATATGAGAAAAACTTGTGATTATGTGAAGTTGCCTATTTTTGCAATACACATACAATGTAAACTATGATGATATTGCCTTCGCGAAGTTGGTTATTTTTTTACGACACTAATTGATAGTTGCAAATTCATCTTTCTGTTAGTTGGCTGATTAATTTGGCTCCCTTGAACTTTCACCTGGTGAGAGAAGAACATTGACAAATTTCATGCTCACACGGGGTTTACGAATGTGCTCCTTAGGCCGTGTAATAATTTAATTTTTCAGAACTGGATTGGCTCATTTGACTTGTGATAAAGTAAAACTTGTGTCATCTTTTCTTTTCTATTGTGTCAGGTTGAACTTGTAGACAAGTTTCCACATGTTCAATCAGTGTTTGGCTAATTTTTATCAAGTTCTTATTAGCAGTTAAGTGTATGAAGATACTATGTTGCGACAAATGTTTTCTAGTGTATATTGGTGTATCAAGAGTAAAGAGCATCTCGCAGTCAAGTGTACATTGGTGTATCAAGAGTAAAGAGCAAAAATGAGTTGAAGATATTATGTTGTGACAAAATTGAAAAATATATTGGAATGAACAAAACTTGTGATTAACTTAATACCTTAACTATAGAAATGATTTGGCACTAAGGGCCGTTTGGTTGTTTGTTAGGAATCACAATGGGTACACTACAAGAAATAGGAGAACAGGTGACGGAATTTTCCCCAGCGACATTTGTCGCTGGGGAAAGCTCACTAAACGACAAAAAATGATCCTACGTGGCACCAATTCTCGTTAAAAATTTAGACCAAATATTCTGACCTTTTCCCCGGCGACATGTCGCCGGGGATAATGCCGTTATATTTTAGCCAAAATTTTCTATCAAAAACGTGGCGGGATTTTTTCCCGCTTATGTTTCCCCAGCGACGTGTCGCTAGGGATTCATTTGTTTATTAAAAAAAAATTACTAGTGTTAATTACTAAATGGCGTGACGTGTACACTATTTTCCCCAGCGACATGTCGCTGGGGATTCTTTTGTTTATTAAAAAAACATTATTAGTGTTAATTACGTTTTAGGAGTGACGTGTACACAATTTTCCCCAGCGACATGTCGCTATGGATTCATTTTGGGCTTCCAATTTGCGCAATTGGGCTTCTGGTTGGGGCTTTCATATTAAGAAATTGGGCTTCGTTTTTTTTGGACAGTTACCCCGGCGACATGTCGCCGGGGATACGTTTTGACTTTGTTGACTTTTTATTAAACTTTGTTTTTTTGGTTTGTTTCGGTCCGATATTCCGTATATTTTAACAAAAAATATATATATACGTTTTTAAGGTGATATCGTTATACATAAACACATTTATATCATAAAAGTTTAAACAAAGTCTTCACATACAATAAAAAAAACATACGAATTACATTGCAAATGACAAACTACTCGAAAACATACGAATTACATTGAAAATGACAAACTAGCTACTCCAAATCAAGTTTTTCCATTTCATTGAGAACTTCGTGAAATAGTGCAGCCGAATTAACTGTATGTTGTTCCGGATGCATATGCATTTCCATTGTTGCCTTGAGTACACTTATCTTTCCACGCAAGTGCTTGCAGTTTGAGCATTCTCTATTTCTTGAAGATCCTTGAGAATAGCTTGGAGGCGTTGAAGGTCCTGAAGAATAGCTTGGAGGTGTTGAATGTCCTGCAAAGTAACTTGGAGCTCCAGGAGAACTCATCAATTCACGAAGTCGTGTCTCTTTCCATAAAAAAAATCCACATCCAAAATGTTTCGGAGGCTGTTAAATAGTAAAGAAATCAATTCTTTTAACAACTAACCAGAATATTTATATATTACACAAATAAAAAACATGTGATTGTTCACCTTTGATTTTGGACATGCATAGTATAGTTTACCGTAACTCTCAGGTTTATACGATTGTCGGAGAACTACATCTCCTTCTGCACACCTACACGCAAAAGCTTCATGTGGCACCATGTAAACCATCTTTTTGTGGTTGTGATGTTAAGAGTGTGTGATATGTTTGTGGTTGTGATAGTATCTGCTTTTATGGTATAAAAGATTATTTGGCGGGGGTATTTGGCGGGAGTATTTGGCGGGAGTTTTTGGCAGGAGTTTTTGGCGGGGGTATTTGGCGGGAGTATTTGGCGGGAGTTTTTGGCAGGAGTTTTTGGCGGGGGTATTTGGCGGGAGTTTTTGGCAACATCTCTGACTCAATTCCGTTGAACCTCCTAATGTATAACCCCTAACATATCGAACGCATCGTTGAACCTCTAATGTAGAATCCCTAACATCCTCGACTCATCCGCTGTACCCGAATGTATAACCCTAACTTCTCGAACTCTTCCGTTTTAACTCGGCTAATGTTATAACCCTAACATCTCGAACAACCGTTGAACCCTAATGTAATAACCAATACCATATCGATCGTCCATTTGAACGACTAATGTAAACCCCTAACATCTCGACTCGTCCGTGTGAACGTCTAATGAATAAACCATACCATATCTACTCGCCGTTGAAACGTCTAATGTAATAACCATACCAATATGAGACTTCGTCCGTATGAACGTCTAATGTACAACCGATAACATATCGACTCGTCCGTTAAAGGACGTCAAATGTATAACCATATCGATATCGACTCATAACGTTGAACGTCTAATGTATAAACCATACCCATCTCGACTCGTCCTGTTGGAACGTCTAATGTATAACCCTAACATCTCGACTCGTCCGATAACGTCTAATGTACACCTTACCATATCGACACGTCCGTTGAACGTCTAATGCTACAACCATAACATATCGAACTCGCCGTTAAACGTCTAATGTATAACCAATCATATCGACTCGTACTATGACGTCCAATGTATAACCGATTACGACCATCTCGACTCGTCCGTTGAAACTCTAATGAAAAACCCTAACATCTCACTCGTCCGTATGACGTCTAATGTAGAACCATACTCATATCGACTCTGCCTTTTGACGTCTAATGTACAACCATAACAAATCTACTCCGCCAGTTGAACGTCTAATGTTATAACCATACCATATCGACTCGCCGTATGTACGGTCAATGTACAACCATAACGATCGACTCGTCCGTTAAATGTCCTAATGTATAAACCAGATCATATCGACTCGTACGTTGAACGTCTAATGTATAACCATTCCATCTTGACTCGACACCGGTTTGAACGTCTAATGTAAACCCTATCATCTCGACTCGTCCATGAACGTCTAATGTATAACCATACATATCGACTGCGTCCGTTTGAACGTCTAATGTACACAACCATAATATATCCGACTCGTCCGTTTGAACGTCTAATGTCTAACCATAACATAACGACTCTCCGTTGAACGTCAAAATATAACCATACCATATCGACTCGACCGTTTAACGTCCTAATTATATGGATGGGAGGGGGAACCATAACATATCTACTCCGACGTTGAAACTCTAATTATAACCATACCAACTCGTCTCGTCCATTGCATGTCTAATTATAACCCTAACATCTCTACTCGTCCGTTGAACTCTAATGAATAACCATACTATATCGACACGGACCCGTTGAACCTCCTAATGTAAACCCTAACATCTCGACTCGTCGTATGAACGTTCTAACTATAACCCAACTTCTCGACACATTCCGTATGACGACAAATGTAAAACATACAATCTCGACTCGTCCGTTGACGTCTAATGTACAACCCATACCATATCTACTCATCCGTTGAACGTCTAACGTACAACCCTAACATATCGTCGGGGATAACTAATTATAAAAAATCATTTCGAATTATAATTAATATACGAACCGAGGGAACCGGACCGACCCGGCCAGAAAAAGAAAACGAACCAAATTGTATATTTTTTATAAAAAGTTAAATATTTTATAAAAAATCATTTTAATATAATCAATTATATACGAAAACGAGGAACCGGATCGTCCGTTGAACGTCTAATGTATAACCATAACATATCGACTCTTCCGTTGAACGTCTAATGTATAACCATACCATATCGACTCGTCCGTTGAACGTCTAATGTATAACCATAACATATCGACTCGTCCGTTGAACGTCTAATGTATAACCATACCATATCGACTCGTCCGTTGAACGTCTAATGTATAACCATACCATATCGACTCTTCCGTTGAACGTCTAATGTATAACCATAACATATCGACTCGTCCGTTGAACGTCTAATATATAACCATACCATATCGACTCGTCCGTTGAACGTCTAATGTATAACCATACCATATCGACTCGTCCGTTGAACGTCTAATGTATAACCATACCATATTGACTCGTCCGTTGAACGTCTAATGTATAACCATAACATATCGACTCGTCCGTTGAACGTCTAATGTATAACCATACCATATCGACTCTTCCGTTGAACGTCTAATGTATAACCATAACATATCGACTCGTCCGTTGAACGTCTAATGTATAACCATACCATATCGACTCGTCCGTTGAACGTCTAATGTATAACCATACCATATCGACTCGTCCGTTGAACGTCTAATGTATAACCATACCATATCGACTCGTCTGTTGAACGTCTAATGTATAACCATACCATATCGACTCGTCCGTTGAACGTCTAATGTATAACCATACCATATCGACTCGTCTGTTGAACGTCTAATGTATAACCATAACATATCGACTCGTCCGTTGAACGTCTAATGTATAACCATACCATATCGACTCGTCCGTTGAACGTCTAATGTATAACCATAACATATCGACTCGTCCGTTGAACATCTAATGTATAACCATAACATATCGACTCGTCCGTTGAACGTCTAATGTATAACCATAACATATCGACTCGTCCGTTGAACGTCTAATGTATAACCATAACATATCGACTCGTCCGTTGAACGTCTAATGTATAACCCTAACATATCGACTCGTCCGTTGAACGTCGAATGTATAACCCTAACATCTCGACTCATCCGTTGAACGTCTAATGTATAACCTTAACATATCGACTCATACGTTGAACGTCTAATGTACAACCATACCATATCGACTCGTCCGTTGAACGTCTAATGTACAACCATACCATATCGACTCGTCCGTTGAACGTCTAATGTATAACCATACCATATCGACTCTTCCGTTGAACGTCTAATGTATAACCCTAACAGTTATATATTTTATAAAGTACATCTGTTGCATCTTTACAGTATAACAAAAACAAAAAAAATGTACATCTTCTTCTTGCCATTTTTGCAGCGCCCCACCTCCATAAAATCTACCATCACAAACAATTCGAGCGCCACCACCACAACCACCTCCTTCACCACCCCCACCGGCGGTTACACGAGCACACGAGCACCTCCTCCTCCTCTAAACCATAATTCTTTTCTTTACCCTCTAAATGATAATTCTATATCTTCTTTTTCTAACCCTCTAATTATTGGTGGTGCGTGATAAGTTTTGTTTTTAGTTCGACGTCACACGTGGTTTGGTTGTATATATTTTTTTAATTTTGTTAATTATAATATGATTTGGTTAAACAAGATTATTATCTTTGTAAGAAGTTGTTAATTATAAAATTTTGTTATGTATTTTTTTTTTTTGGTTTTGGCAGTTTGTACCCGACGGCAGCCAAGAAGGTGAACGAGCCGAGATCGAGCCGAGTTGACAGCCGAGCGACAACGAGCCGAATCCACATCCAAGGTATGTTATAATTTTTTTTCTCATTTTGGTATCCCGGGTGACATGTCGTCGGGGAATGTGTCGTCGGGGAATGTTTATTGTTTAAATATTGTTAGTTTATAGTTATTATTAGTTGAATTGGGTTGAAATTATGTATGTTTCGTGTTTATACGGATATAGTGGTTATTATTGTTGTTGGAAGTGAAATATTAGATATAAGCCGTTTGTTTACTTTGTGTTATTACTCCAGGGTGGTTATTAATACAATAAAACTTTGTGATATAAGCCGTTTGTTTACTCCGGGGTGGTTATTAATACAATAAGCTCATATATGCCGAAATAAGTTGAAATAAGCTGCTTTTAAACAGCTTATTTTAAAAGTTGTTTAAAAACAGCTTATTTGATTTAAATGTATGTTTTTATATGATATAAATGGATATGCGTTTGGTATTTGTTTTATTGAACCCTTTAGGAATGTTTTAGGATTTTAGTGATTAATTTCGGAAAATCCCCGTCTGAAATTAATCATCCTATAGAAAACTCGTCCGAAATTAATTTATTAGAAATTAATTTCGGAAAGTCCCCAGTTTGGGACTGCTTTTTGAATGTTTTGTCTCATTTAGGATATGAATGCGTATAATTGGTTTACTATTTGAGATGATTTCGACAGTGTTTCTTCTTTACTCCTACGAATATGTCTTTAAACACATATTTGGGGAGTTGAGGGGAAATGCTGCCGAAATTTTCTCAAATAGTAAATCGGTTATACGCATTCATATATGAGACGAATCATTCAAAGAGTGGGTTAGGATTGCCTTCCATAGTTGCACTAGGTGAACAAAACATCTCGTATTCCTCGTTTGAATGTGTTTAATTAAGTTGCATATAATAACTAAATGTATCGTTAAAACGCAGTTATGGTATTCGATGATAAGACTTGGACACTTTTACAGCGTCATGAACCATTATTTTTTATCGGTCTTCAAAAATTCGTCGATCATTGCAAGCCGTTAGTGAATAGTGCCAGGAAAATAAAATGTCCATGCAAGTCTTGTCGAAATATATTATGGGTACACATCAAACACCTTTTAGACCACATTATGAGACAAGGGGGGACCCACGTTATAAAATATAGGTAGAACACGGTGAACCGGCTCCACCTATGCCACCGCCAGTAATAGATAACACAAGACAACCTCTGATGAGTGACATGACAGTGTTAGTTAATGATCTTAGCTATATTCCTCCGAATAATGAACATAATGAACCAACTCAAGTAGATATTGGTGAGACAAGTAACGAACCAACTCAAGCTACACCAAGTATCCAGATTTTGCAAAAGAACCAAGAAATGTTCGACTAGGGTTGGCTGCTTATGGTTTCAATTCATTTGGCAACCTTAGTCAGTCCTACAACATGTGGCCGGTGATATTGACAACATACAATCTGCCTCCGTGGTTATGTACGAAAGAGAGTTCTTTTATGCCGACGTTATTAATTCCTGGTCCTAAATCCCCGGGCAAGGACATTGATGTTTACTTGAGGCCTTTGATTGATGACCTAAAGGTTTTATGGGACCGAAAAGGCGTCGAGACTATAGACATTGCTTCAGGCCAGAAGTTTAATATGAGAGCGATGGTTTTATGGACCATCAATGATTTTCCTGCTCGAAGTAGTTTGTCTGGGTAGGGTGGGCAAGGTTACAAGGCATGCCCTACATGTAAAAAAGACACTCCATCTGTTCGTGTGTTAAGCAAAATAACTTATGTTGGCCACAGAAGATTCTTAAAGAAGCCCCATAAATGGAGGCGTTCACTTGAATTCAATGGCCAAACCGATAACACAGATCCTCCTAAAGAATTTGGCCGGGATGTAATCCTGGCTCAACTTGATAGATTGCCAACGCGTGTGAAGGGTAAACATCTGAGTTATGGTGGTGTGAAGATAAAACGTAATGTTCATGTCGAGCTTAACTGGACTAAACGGTCTATTTTTTACGAGCTTGAGTATTGGTCTTTTCTTTCACTAAGATACAATTTAGACATCATGCATATCGAAAAATATGTGTTGGAGGCCATCTTGAACACTTTGTTAATGAATGATAAATCTAAAGACACCGCCAATGCAAGACAAGACTTGCAAATGTTGGGCATTCGAAGTGGCTTGTGGCTCGGCCAAACCAAAAACGGGAAGTGCTTGAAGCCTCAGGCTGCGTATTCTTTCACACCAGAGAACCAAAAATTTTTTTGTCAGTACATCAAAGGAGTTAAATACCAGATGGGTTCGGATCATGCTTCAAGCACAAAGTGACCGATAATGATACCAATATAACGGGCCTGAAGTCTCATGACTGTCATATAATGATGCAACGTTTACTTCCTTACGGACTTCAAAATTACTTGCCCGATAAGATTGCAAAACCAATAATTGATTTATGTTCCTTGTTTAAGCAAATTTGCTCTGCAACTTTGATGGAGGATGACATGTTGAAAGCTCAAATCAAGGTGGTTGATATTCTAAGCGAGCTTGAGCTCATATATCCTCCTACTCTCTTTGACATTATGGTTCACTTGGTTATCCATTTACCTATAGAGGCTCTTGAAGGCGGGCCTAATCGCCCTCGGTGGATGTATCCATTTGAAAGATACATGAAGAAGCTAAAAGGTTATGTTCAAAATAAAGCTAAGCCAGAAGGTTCGATTGCGGAGGGTTATGTTGCTGAAGAAGCATTGACTTTCAGTTCTCATTATTTTCGGGATGTTACCACGAAATTTAATCGTCTCGACCGTAATGTGGACCCCCTCCCCCAACGTGTTGGTTTTAGGTGTTTCGATCGGTATGTAAACCGATTGATTTACGGTCGTTTATTCGGTTTGATGCCCAAGAGTTGAAAAAAGTGAAATGGTATGTACTTCACAACAGTCCTGAGATCGACACGTACCGGCCCCAGTTCAAGAGGTATGCGTTTTTTTATTTTGAAACTTCTTTTTCTTAACTTATTATTTCGACGACTTATTCTAATACCATGAATGTTTTTCAGTTTATTTCCTAACAAAGACATGCAAGAAGAATTCCCCGACTGGTTTGGGTCGCAGGTAAACTTAAGACTTATTTTGTGTACTTAACTGTAAAAATAACAATATCATATTTTGTGTTCTCTATCTAATCCTATCTTCTTCATAGATCCGTCAACGTCACGTAGACAATGACCAAGACCCAGAGGTTAGCACAACCAACGAGTTATTCGCTTTGGCTAATGGACCATCATGGACTCCAATCTCTGTAAACTCTTACATAGTCGACGGTGTGAGGTATAATGGTCAGCTTCAAGAAATCTTCGAGTTTAAGTATTTGTTGTTTAAAGTTGCGTTGTTCCAAGTTAAGTGGTTCGACACTAGCAACAAAGGACGTAAAGTCAAAAAACTTGTCCTTAGAAACAACATGACACAAATCGACTGCAGTCGTGAGGCGTTTAAAGATGACCAATACATTCTCGTAACACAAGTCAAACAAGTCTTCTACCTTGAAGATAAGACCAAACCCCACTGGAAGGTCGTCGAACATGTTAATCATAAAAAGTTTTCCGATGGGGGTGTCATCGTGGTAGAGGATGATCCTGATATTATACATTTCGACAACTCATCTGATCTCCCACTTTCTACTAGTTTGTATGACTTGGATAATACGACCTTGCATATAGATGGTCAATCAACGGTGGTTGATGCACCGCCATATATCATTGATGTTCCTGACAAAGATGATGATATTATTTGTGATGAAGACGCCTTTCCTCATGATTTAGCAGATTCTGATGTCGAAGACCTCATCAATGTTGATGATGATGGTGTTGAGAAAGTTTATTCTAGTGAAGAAAAAGATTGATCTTGAGTTGTAACTTACAAAATACACTTATATATGTTTGAATGAATGAATGAAATTGTTGTGGATTGTTTAAATGTGTATATTTATTTGGATATGTATGTATTTGGATGTGTGCATGCTTATATTATTTTGTCATGAATTTCTATATTTTATGCTAATTGTACTTGTACAGATGTCGTCAGCAGATGTTGCACGGTCCCACGGAGGTAACGGTGGCGGTGATGATTGTCCCCCATCACACGTTGTACCCACCGGTTGCGGGGGCTGCTTTGCTAACAAAGGTAAGAATTTCTGGATTATTGTAATACAAGCATAAATTTGATACATATATTGAACTTGCTTGCCTTGAATTTTTATGACTTTATCACTAACTTGATTTTGCAGGCAAAGGTAAACGAAAGCCCAATTTGGGCGGTAGGGGAGCGGGCAGGCTAAATACCCGCGACAAGACCTGGAACCTTTCGCTAAAGGAGATCGCAGAAGCTAAAGGCCCCATCTCGATCAATTTTGAGCAGGGTGACAAACAAACCCTAAACCCTCTCGGTCCCCATGCTGCTCACTGGTCTAATTACATCGGGGAGGTCGTTAGGAGTGTGCCGTTGTACTACCCCTCTTGGGAGAAGGTCCCGAAGGAGCGGAAGGCGGCGATCATTTCAGAGATTGGGGTCAGTTATCCTTTTATGTTTATTTCATTATCGTGTTCATTTATTTAATTGTGTATATTTATCTAAATTCGTTTATTTATTTATATCATATAAATAAATAAACAAATTTAAATAAATATATAAATTATATCTCTAACTCTGTTTTTGTTTTGTTGTATATGATTGCAGACCCTGTTTGACCTCAGGCTGCACATGGATTCCTCCTGCTGGACAGAGATCTACGAAGGCATCAACCAGCACTTGCAAAAAGCCTACAATACCAACAAGGCTTCTTTCAAGGCCAAGCATTGAAATGCAGACCCCACCACCAGGACTTACGATGTGGAGGCGATCAGGCGGGCACATCCCGAGGAGATTACAACGGCTGAGTGGGATAAGTACATTCAGTTTTGGAATGATCCTAAAAACCTTGCTTGAGCTGCTCAAAATCGGCTAAACCGGCAAAAGAGCGTCGTCATATCTCGACAGGGATCCCGGTCGCTGGCTCGCCTTCGAGATGAGATGGTAATAAACATTATAATTATTTTACATACATATATACATATATATCTAATTATATGCTTTGGTGTGTTGTGATTTGTCATTTTTAATTAGTTTCATCTTATATGTGTGTGTATGTACAAAGGCAGGCCTCAGACACTCGGGATTACCTTTCACTCATTGACACCTTCTGGCGAACACACACTGTTGATGGGGTATTCCCTAAGGATGAGGATCGCCGCATATATGTAAGTTTTGTTTCAAAACACACTTTAATGAATTATCGAGAAATAATGTAGTAACCCGACTAATATATTTACTATTTTGTGTTTTTGTCACTACATTGGAGGAGATGAAAAGGCTTGAGGCTACGGGTGAGTACACGGAGGATGAGATCAATGCGTTGGCAAGAGGGGGTAAGCTTCGTGGGCACATTCCCGGTGTGGGTCGGGTATTGCCATCACGGGCCACATCCAGGCCAAGTATGTCAGCCCCCGTTGACAAGTCGCTCAAGAGCATGCATAGAAAGGTAGACTTTATGATGAGTCTTTTCAGAAGCGACAACAAGTACGCGGATATGTTTAAGGAGTTTGAGTCGGGCGGTGCTAGCGGGAGTGGCGGGTGTGGTGATGACGAGGAGAGTGGCGATGATGAGGATGACGACGGCGAGAGGTAGTTGTGTTATATATTATTAGTATGCTACATTGGTACTTTAGGTTCATGACATTTAAACACTTGTTTCCCTATCCTATTATGTTAAATATTGACTTGTATAGCCTCGTTTATGACTAGGAAGCCCCATTTTGTAGACTTATTCGGATTTTAGACGATTTAGCTTTATTATCTTTTGGTTTTGGTACAAGTTGTGATGTATTTGTATTGCGTTGATCCGTTTACTTTGTATTTGTGTTTTGGTACAAGTTGTGGTGAGTCTATACAGGTTTTGGTACATGTTTGTTATTTGGTAGATTTTTTCGGGAAAAATTCCGGAAAAAAATCTGGAAAACGCCTGCTGTGCAGGCTGTATTAAAAAAATGCAGACTTTTCCCTAGCGACAAGTCGCTGGGGAAACTCAAAATTATTTTTTTAAAAAATGTATCCCCAGTGACTTGTCGCTGGGGAAAATCGAAATTAATTTTTTTAAAAATTTATCCCCAGCGACAAGTCGCTGGGGATACTTAAAACTAATTTTTTTTTAAATTATCCCCAGCGACATGTCGCTGGGGAAAATACTAATTTAAATATTTTAACAACTTTCCCCAGCGACATGTCGCTGGGGATACTCCATAATTAAGTTTAGTCTTAATTTAACCCAAAGAATCCCCAGCGACATGTCGCTGGGGAAAGATTTGCCACCGTGGCACAAATTGCTTGACTGAAAAACGTGTGGGACCCACGTCTTCGCTGGGGATTATCGCTGGGGATTGTATCCCTGACGAGGATTCCCCAGCGACTATTCCCCAGCGACATGTTGCTGGGGATAGGTTTCCCCAGCGACATGTCGCTGGGGAAAACCCCGAAATGTCATTGGGGAAAACCCCGATTGTTGTAGTGAAATGGTCATTCGGTTTACTTGAATTGTCAAGATTTGGTTATCGTTTGGGATAAACACTACTAGTACTAGCATACCTCGTTGTTTGCTAAGAACGTATAGTGTGTGGAAGCTTAGAGGAATCATACTTTGATTCTTGTGGTTTCGCGTGTGGCATTATACACACGCGTACATAGAAGACGGTGTTTACGGTTACCTTTAACGGTGTATCGTTTCGTGCTAAAAGGTATACTTCTTCTATTCTTGTTAATTAATGTATTCTACATGTTATCTTTATTCCGTTGCGTACTCGTGTTAATTAATATGGTTAATTAGATTGTAAAACCCAACAGTGGCATCACGAGCCATCGTGTAGAATCTTTAATTACAAGTAATAAAATTGGACAAATTAGGGTTTCGTGATTAATTTTAATGCCCCGGTGGGCGTTTTTGTTAAAAAGATTTGATCTTGACGGTTAATAAAATTAATTAGACGAGATCTAGGTTGTATGCAATTTTATATATAAAACTTGATGTATTAATTGTTAATAGTTTTAAGTTTTGTTAATTGTTAATGGAGATCCATGATAAAATCATGCAAATTTATCATGGATTGATATTAGATATTTAAATCTTGTTAATTTGTTAAACGGATTTGGTTTAAATATGATCAAGATACGCATAATTTTAAATATTTTCTTAATTGGTAAGATCCATGATTCAAGAATTCGGGAAGACCCTTATTATTGAATTAATGGGGCCTAAAAATAGTTAAAAGATTTATGTGCTATGTGGTATTTATTTATATAAGGCTTACGCAATCGATTATATCGATGGATGTGGCCGGAGTTTATAGGACGAAGGAGCCTTATGTGAATAAATACATTATTTAATTATTGGATAATTAGGATCATATTTAATGGTTTGCATGCCTTAATTGTTAAGTACGTTTAAATAAATGTTATTTAGTTTAGTTGATGTTTATATGTTTTATTTTAAGTTCTTGACTTTTGAGAAAATAAAAAGAGGTTTTCGGAAAACAAATATAAACATAACTAATGATTATCGAAATAAGATTTATTATGGACTATATAATGCAAAAAGTCAAAAGTGGATACAGCTTACATCCGATATAAAATCTTCCATGATTAGCCTAGCAATTTATTGTTCATAATGTATTTTTAAATTAAAGTTTTTATAACCCAGCGACTTGTCGCTGGGGAAACTCGAAATTATTTTTTTTTAAATGTATCCCCAGCGACTTGTCGCTGGGGAAACTCGATTTTTTTTTTTAAAATGTATCCCCAGCGACTTGTTGCTAGGGAAACTTTGGTCTAAATATTTTTTTAGAAGTATCCCCAGCGACTGTCGCTTGAGGGGGAAAATTGGTCTTTAATTTGTTAATACACTTTCCCCCGAGTCATGTCGCTGGGAGATACTCCATAATTAGTTAAGTCTTAATTAAACCAAAGATACCCCAGCGTCTGTCGCTGGGAAAGGTTTGCCACCGTTGGCACAAAGTATTGCTTGACTGAAAAAGAGTTCGGGGACCCACGTCTTTCGGTGGGGAAATCGCTGGGGCATTGTATCCCTGGCGAGTAACCCCAGGGACCATTCCCAACATACACCATGTCGCTGGGGATAGGTTTCCCCAGCGACATGTCGCTGGGGAAAACCCCGAAATGTTGCTGGGGAAAACCTCGATTGTTGTAGTGCATGTAGCACTACAAGAAATAGTGGCGAGAACTCACTGACGACCTTTTTTAGTCACTATAAACACATGCAATATAATGATGAGTTAAAGTATCGTGAGTATATTTTGTCACTAGTATGTATGCAAATAAGTTGTCATTAAACTGTCACTAAATTAAATTTAATGATTGATACATGTTAGTGACGAAAGTCTTGGTCACCGATTCAAGTATCGTAGTATTTGTCAAGCTATTTTCTTGTTATGGTTCTTAGCTAGTCACGAG
This sequence comes from Tanacetum coccineum, assembly GCA_026074375.1. Classification (NCBI taxonomy): domain Eukaryota; kingdom Viridiplantae; phylum Streptophyta; class Magnoliopsida; order Asterales; family Asteraceae; genus Tanacetum; species Tanacetum coccineum. The sequence continues at coordinate 71,634 of BQNB010006473.1, read as the reverse complement.
ATTTTCGCCACTTACTTTAGGATTGGAAGTCATGAAAAAGTTCGCCACTAAGTTGACCATTGTATTTATTGAAGTAATTTTCTTTATCTCATCTTATTACTTAATATAATATAAGAACTGAGACTAATTATTGATCCAAGCAGATGAAAACTAGAATATTTTCAATTTTTCACTTTTTCATCGCAAAACTCACTAATGGAAGTTACCTGCCCCGTTAGTAGAACCTCTCGGTGACGACTTTCACTATCCTTGTGACAAAATCCAGTAACGAGAATAATCGAAAAAATAAGTTACGACTCTATTTTCATCACCTTTTTACTTTGTGACGGAACTATGGTGACGAAAAGTGACGCCCATGATTTTTGTGACTAAACTGGTTTAGTTACACATTTCCATTGTTAGTGACAATTACCTTCTCGTCACTAAATCCCATTTTTCTTGTAGTATATCCCTGGTTTGTTCATCATCAACATTGTCTTCAATGAATGGGGTTTTTGTGAAGTAATAATTATTTATCTGAGTAGATGAGGAATGCGTCGATAAAATATTGAATAGCTATAAATGTGTCATTATTCTTGCTTAATGCATACCATTTATGGATACTTGCTGATGGTCGCTTGAAGCGATCTCACGGTAAAAGAAAGAGTATTGATTGATGAAACACTTGTCTTATCGGATACAGTGGTTCCAACTTTTCTGGAAAAAGTCTCGATCTTCGACAAGAATTCCGGTTATCAAGTGGCTTGATCATATAGGTATTGATCTTCGCTCAACTCTTTTTCCGCATTGTGGAGATGAGGAACAAACGACCCTTCATTCACTACAACATTTACCATTATCCCCGGGGACAAAAAACAGTTTTCCCCGGCGACATGTCCCTGGGGATACTTTTCTCTGGCGACATGTCGCCGGGGAAAATATGTCGGGGTAAGCTGGCCGGGATTCATTCCCCTATAATTTTCCCCGGCGACAACAACGGGCAAGGTTTTCGGTCAACCATTCGAGTGCCACGGTGGACACTTTTCCCCGGCGACATGTCGCCGGGGATTCTAGAATGATTAACATACTAATAAACCACCTGCTTAATTAATTTAATAGACATCCCACCACTATCCCAGGAGACAGGTCGCTGAGGGAAACTTACAAAATAATTACTAAACATACTAGCCAGTGGGTTTTGTCGTTAGTGTAATGATCCCTGGCGAATGTCGCGGGGTAAACCCTCTCACAATGTTGACTTGTTCCAAAGTTGTGACCAAAATTTGGTGGTTTTATTTGTTACTATCCCTGGCGACATGTCGCCGGGGCATAGTCTGCAATTTTTTTTCCAGCCTGCAATTCAGCTGTTTCCAGGTTTTTTTCGGAATTTTTCCCGAAAAAACCCACTAATAATCAAACCTGTATCTAGCAATATATAAACTACCCAAATACATTACAACTTGCACCAAAACACAAAACAACATCAAGGATCAACGCATTTGATATAACTAAACTAAATACGTCCAAAATCCGAATAAATATGTTATAGTCTAACAAACGGGCTTCCTAGCCATAAAACTTGCATTATCCGCAAGATACAAGTCAATATTCACCTAGATAACATGTTCAAAACGTACGGGGATACAAATGTTTACATAAGGGTCGCCAATACATACTTAAAGAAACAAAATAGCATACACTTACCCATATATAACATCTTCTAACTATCCGCATCCTCGCCGGCGTCCTCATCATCGCCCGACTCATCATCCTCGCCCGCTCTACACCCGCTGACATTCCCGCTCTCATGTTGTGATGTAGAGCAGTACAACAGCTTGGAAATACTGTCGTCACTACTCATGGCCTTCGTGATCATGTCAATCTACGCTTCTGGAGCTGCTTGTTGCTTCTTTTGAGCTCATCGACATCGGAAGTATTATTGCATTGAGGTACGGGGACATCGAGGACGTCCTTGCCCCTTCCCGCCAAAACCCTACCGACATCGGGAATGTGCCCGCGCTGCTTGCCCCGTGTGAAACCATGGCCCATGATCTGTATCGGTGTAGGTGCTAGACCCAGAAGGCTCACCATTCTCCTACGTTGTGACAAAAACACAAGACAAAGATAGTTAATATGTTAGTGGGATACTTACATTATTTATCAACATATCATTTAAAAGTGCGTGTTTCTGAAACATACTTACATATAGATGTCGATCCTCGTCTCGCAAGAATACGCCGCCCACAGGATGGTTATCGAAGAAGGTCTGGATGAGAGACGGGTGCTCTTGAGTCGCGGAGCTCTGCATCTGTACATACACAAGTATATAAGATGAAACAAATTAAAAATGACAAATCACAACACACCAAAGCGTTTACATGAGCTAATATTTATGTCAAATATTGTATAATGTTTATTATTGTTATCTCGGAGGGCAGAAGGTCCGGGATCCTACCGGCATTATTCGACCCGTGCTCTTTGCCCGGTTTTGAGCATTTTGAGCACACCGGGCCATGTTCTTGGGATCAGACCAAAACCGGATCTGCTCATCCTAATCTTTCGCAGAGATGTTCGCGGGACGTCTGGATCTGATAGCTTCCAAGTCGTAAGTCTCGTCATCGGGGTTCTTAACCCAATAATCCTTCTTCAACGACGACTTGTTGTCCGTGTAGATCTTGCCAAGATGTTGATCAATGCCCTTCCTGATATCTAGCCAAATCTCGGATTGCATGTGGGGCTGCAAGTCAAACTGGGTCTGCAATCACATATAACAAAAGACAGACTTAGAGATATAATTTATATATTTATCTAAATTCGTTTATAATATAAATAAATAAACGAATTTAGAGAAATACACACAATTAAATAAATGTAACACGATAATAAAATAAGCATAAAAGGATAATGAAATAACTAACCCTAATCTTTCCGAGGACCCCCGCCTTTCGCTTCGCCGGGATGCTGCTCCAAGAACCAAAGTGCATCGAGAACTCCCTCACGATCTCCCCGAGGAGGTTAGCCCAATGAGACGAGTGGTCACCGAGAGGCAACATCGTGCCGTTATCTTTCCACTCAAACCGGATCGGCTGCGGGCCTAATTCATTCGTGACCTTCCTTAACCCGAGGTTCCTGGTTTCCTTGCGGGTATGCATCCTGCCGGCTTTCCTGCTTCCCAAATTAGGTTTTCGAGTGCCCTTGCCTACAAAATCAAGTGAGTGATAACGACATAAAAATTCAAGGTAAGCAAAATCAATATATCAAGTTTATGCTTATATTACAATAATCCAGAAATTCTTACCACTACCTCGGCAACCTCCAGCTGACTTATGTGGAGGGGGACGATCATCACCGCCACCGTCATCTCCGTGACCCCATGCGACATCTGCTGACATCTGTACAAGTACAATTAGAATAACATGTAGAAATTAATGAACAAAATAATAAAAGCATGCACACATCCAAATAAATATACACATTTAAACAATCCATAATAATTTCATTCATTCATTCAAATGTCTTTTACAAGTTATAACTAAAGACCAATCTTCTTCTTCACTAGAATAAACAACAGCTACACCATCATCATCAGCATTGACGAGGTCTTCATCATCAGAATATGCTAAATCATGAGGAAGGACGTCTTCATCATCAATAATATCATCGTCTTCATCAACATTCTCGGATCAAAGGTGAACAATCACATGCTTTTTTTGTGTAATATACAAATAATGTGGTTAGTTGTTAAAAAATATTATCTTTACTCTTTAACAGCCTCGGCAAAACACATTCGGATGTGATTTTTTTTATGAAAAGAGGAACGAGTCCGTCTACTGGTCGGTTCTCCGGGAGCTTCAACGACTCCAATTTAATCTCCGGGATGTTCATCAACTCCAATTTATTCTCCGGGATCTTCAACACCTCCACGTTATTTCCAAGAGCTTCGACACCTCAAAGCTATTCTCCGGGAACTTCAAGAAATGCAGAGTGCTCTAACTGCAAGCACTTGCTTGGAAAGATAACGGTACTCGAGGCAACAATGGAAATGTATATGCATCCGGAACAACACACAGTTAATTCAGCGGCACTATTTCACGAAGTTTACAATAACATGGGAAAACTTGGTTTAGAGTAGTTTGTCATTTGGAATGTAATTCGTATGCTTCCTTGTTTAAACTTTTATGGCTTTTCTAATGTAATTCGTATGCTTCCTTGGAATGTAATTCATATGCTTCATTGTTCTACGTTTTTAAGGTGTATGTTCATCTTTGTACCATTAGCATGTGTATGTCAAGCATTAGAATAAATGGTTTATGCTCCATTGTTTAAACGGATAACATGATCTAATTAATTTGCGTTTAAAATATGTTATTATAATTATTTCATCTCTTTTTCTGTGAAACTATAATAGTCAAAAGGCGGGAAATCAAACTAAAACTACGTCAAACTATAAATAGTTTAAAGCCGGGAATTCATAAGTATCTTAAATCACGTCAAACTAAGACCACGTCAAACTATAAACAAAATAACAACTAAACAAAGTCAAAAAAGTCAATACATATTCCCCGGCGACATGTCGCCGGGGAATATTGTCAAAAATTTACGCAATTTGCTAATTACTTGCTTAATTCCTGTTAGCATCCTTCAAGACTATCCCCGGCGACAAGTCGCCGGAGAAAAGTGAGCAGGAAACATTGCCGCCAATTTTTTCGTTGATATATTGGGTCAAAATATAATCAAGTTATCCCCGGCAACATTTGACTAAAAAGTCTCAAAAGATTAGTGCCATGTAGGACGTTATTTTGTCGTTTAGCGTGGTTTCCCCGGGGACATATGTCGCCGGGGATTAGTTCGTCGCCCGTTCTCCTTTTTCTTGTAGTGTTATATATTGCTTCTTAAGTTGCTCGATCTAGGGTTTGGGACGGGTGGCAAAAGGTATAACTTAGTGGGGGTATGCAATATATATCTCTCAGATCTATAGAAGAAATCATAAATCATCAAGCTAGGAAGAACGGATTTTTCACAAAGACCCGTTTGGCAAGCTGCCGTTTAGTCTATGTTATATCTTATTTTGGTGGCTAAAATCAAAAGAGTGTTATCTTTTCACGAATTGCGATGAAATCCAAGTGTTGTCTTTCTTAGCTTGTGGGTGTCAAATAGAGCCTAGGAGGCCATTTCCTCTTGGAATGATTGGTGTTTGTATCCAAGTGGTGCTTGCAAATTGTGACTTTTTGGATACTATGGTCATGTGGTTTTTTTTTTGTATAGTTTAGGTTAGGTGTTTACATCCTTAGTTTGTGATGTTTGTGAGCTGCTTTCTCGACCTACCTGCTGCATGTCGTATATTCTTCCGTCTAAGTCTTATAGATATGGTATATGTGAGGGGCAGACTTGGGTGTTGTTCTTAGGCGCCACTGTGATCTCTCTAGTTTTGTTTTGGATCATTTGTAATTCACCTTTGGGTAACTATGGCCGTGAGATTTAATTCACCGTTATGCCATGTAGAAATTTTTTTAACCTATAAAAGATGATAACATAAGATCACTACAAGAAAAAGGGCTTTTAGTGACGACAAATTTTCGTCACAAAAAGTACTTATCTGGTCACCAAACGTGATTAGTGACCAAATATAGGTGGTCACCAGTGGTCACTAAAGGTCCGTCACTAATTACAAATAGAGACCAAATGCAATTTCGTCACCTAATAGTGACCAACAATTCGTCACTGATTGGATGGTGGTATATACAACTTCAAACCATCGGTGACCAAATATCCTCATCACTGAATGGTGGTCACTATTTTGGTTGATTGGTGACCAAAAAGTCGTCACCATCGACAAGTTGCTGACAACCACAAAATACCCAGGTTCTTGGCACCCTTTTCCTTTTAGCAAAACATAAAACTAAAATTTTTAACTTGTTAAAGTACGCAGATTAATCCAAACAAAAACGAGAAAATATAAGCCATACCCATAACATAGCAACAATTGCATCCGTTTGTCTACCATGTTATTAAAAAAAATACAACGTACATTGAACATGAATAAAAAGACTAAAAACATGGTACTCAAGACAGCCAGTCTTTGAATCTTCTTGATACACCATGCACTTAATGTTGTTACTGCCCGGCAATGTACAAAAGAAAAAATGACTAAACTTGACCGCAATCTTCGTCCTGCTACACTCGCTTCACTTCTTTTCAATATGTCTTCAGGTTCCTCCCTGGATAAAGAGACATTTAATATTAATACTTTACATTCAAACGGATAATCTCAAGACTCCAAAACATACCCAATTATCAACTTAATCGTAATGGTAATGATCATGGAAATGGTAATGATCATAGAAAGAAAAAGAGTGTCAAGAGCTTGCTAGCAAGTCTGGGATGCAGTTGTAATGCAGCTCCTGTTCTTACTTACATCTTCAAATTATAATAATGACACAGCAAAACCAAAGTTGTAGATAAGGAGAATTATTGATTTTCACATGTTTTAACAATACTCTATCAAACTAATAGGCATGGGGCCCGACTCACTCAGAGGCCAAAACAGACATTTGTTCCCAGGTTTCATTCAGTGAATACTTGACACCACTTGTACATGCAGCAGCAGAGTAGAAATCCCAAAACACAAGTGGCACAAGTCAACTAAAGTAACATTCAGTGTTTCATTCTCAGCTGGCACTAGATTCTATTAAAGCTATCACCTTTGTAACTAGAATGCTTGGTTATCTAAGGAGTAATGTCTACTTTCAAGTATTGATGCCTTACCTACTTTCTTTGTGTGTAAAAATACTAAAAAATGAGCACAGCTTATTTAATGAAAACGGGGACCAACGCTGCCATAGCCCACAGGCCAACTTGCCCTTATTTTTAGGTCAGGTTCAAAAAGAGGTCGATATCATACCAGGAGTTTTAAGGTATGCCTTATGAATGAGTAGTTAATTATCTTAATCAAACATTCATGGTAGATTATGTATATCATGCACGAACCATCAAGAAAATGATTGATTAGCCCAACTTAGAACTGAACTGTAATAATTCTCTAGGTCTATAATGATCTTATAAAATTCCTAGTTAATGGAGTATCTGATCTAATGCTCAAAAAGCCGAATTTAACCCAATAATGAGAATTGAAGTAGTAGCAGCATAAGAAATCATGATCCAAATACATGGAACTTATTAAAATCTAAATCAAGGACCTGAACCTAAATATAAACTGCCCGCATCATATTATTGTGTTGTAATCACCAGAAAGTAATTTTGCCAGAAAAGAAAGAGAAATTCTTATTTTAATGCAGAAAATGACAGGTTTCTAAGACTGAAAAGAGAATAGTACAGATATAGAATGAGATGCATCTAGCCTACAAAGATAATAGATATGGTCATCCAAGAATCATCATTCACAAATTCTTTGCTTCTGAGTTTTAGCACATAATTCAGCTTTTGATAGATTTTTTAAAAAATCTAATGTAAAAGGTCAATATAACCATTGTATTTCAACTGAAACAGGGGGCTTACTCTACTTGCACGAGTGCAATTTCTAATCACTGTCTATGCATACCTCAGTTTCAGTACCTAAGAGCCCTAAATTACATAGTTATAAAGATGCGAACTTACATTTGTTTGGGATTGGAGTTTAGATAAACGAGTTATCTCTCTTATCATGAATTTTAATTGGCCCTTGATATTTTTATTCTGCTTTTGAAGTCGGTGTTGTTTTTTATTCATAACCTTCATATTCTCCTCTAAAACTTGTGATCTTTCCTTTTCTGACTCTAAGTCCAGTCTTAACTTTTCATTACCCAAAATATTCCTTGTAGATGCAGAACGCCCTTTAATATGTCCAGGAATATGCTTTAGTTGTTTCAAACATATCTCAGCTGGTGTCAACGTAGAGTTAGCTTCTTTAATCCGTAATTCATTCTGTATCACAAAAAGAGTTGGTATATTAACAACTTATGTATTAATTATGTAATTTTAAATGTCAGGCAGGAAGTAGTAGTAATTACGAAAACTTTTTCGGCCTCCTCATTGACCATTTTATGAGTTTTCTTAGAATAATGCACAATTTCATACATTCCAATTGCTGTTACTTCTTTCCTTTTTTTCTTTTTCTGTTTCATACATATATCATACTATAATTCCAAGAAGACAAAATTAGAAATGAATATATTAATTATTCATAAAATTGACTCACCTTATAAACTCTTCTCGCAACCGAAAGGCTGCCGACTGCGGGTGGAACTTTGTTGAAAGATCTGTTTTTCTTGTTTTTAGCGCTTATCTTCTGTGAATATATAAGTTTAGACAGCATTATAATTTGAAATATGTATTCTTTATCAGCAGAATGTTATGTACATAGAAGAAGAAAAAAGGTGAGCTTGTAACCTGAAATGCTTCACTTGCAAACCTATCACACAAATTTACCCAATCACGGGTTCGTACACCATCTAGTGGATGCATCATTGCCGCCTCTTTTGATGGATATTTTTTGAAATGAAGGTGCAACAGGTCCACGAGTACCTTGACCACCAGGCTCACCAGTACCTTGACCACCAGGCTCACCAATCCAACTAGCACCGGAATACTGAAAATGAGACCTTTTCGAAACTCCTTTAGAGGCACCAGGCCGAGCAAGCCCATCCATCTGAAGAATAATAACACACTCGTCATCATTAGCGACTCTTACATCATGTCTAACCAGGAAGATTCTGTAATAATCCATACAGTATCTTCAAGTTATCAAGGCTCTAATCCCATACAAAAGTACTTTAGCTAATCCTTATCTCCAAGACACTAATACCTTACAAGAGATCTAACTTGCGGTAATCAAATATAATCATATGTTCCAAGTGTTTGGCAAATTCAGTTTTCGCTGCAGCTACTCCTATACCCCTAAATAACTAGATATGCATAACCATTTTCAAAATAGAACTTATTGTGATAAGTACACTATGACCTCATAACAAGCACTAATACACAAAATGTTAATCTTACACCAAGATTCAATATATCCTTACAAATGAAGCAGACCACTAATCACATACATGGACGATATACGATCAATTATGTCTAAACTGCTAGAAGTAGACCACAAGACAAAGTAACGCAACCTTATATATCGTGTTCAAAACAATTTTGCTAAGCTTCCTATCTTATACCACAAACTATAGTCCCACACACACACCAAAACTGACCTAAAATTAATTGAATAAGCCAGTCAACTACCTACTTTAGAGTCAAACCAAATTGACCTAAAACGACAACTAAACGTGTGTGTTTGAATCATAATCACAAGCTACTGAATCACATCACAAGTATAATCACATCATACTGAATCACAATCACAAGTAACTATAACATTAATGAAAATTAGGTCAAATTTGGAGCTAACTATTTAACATAACATCTATCCAAACAAATGATAAATTCAGTAACAAGAGTAATGATATCATACGGAATTAGTTGCTAGTAATCTTCAATTAGTTTTTCCGGTGTAGATCGTCGGTGTCGATCGATGGAGTAGATCGCCGGTGTCAATCGATGGAGTAGATCGCTAGTGTAAATCGAAAGCTAAAACATGATCGAATTAGTTGCTAGTAATCTTGAATTAATTTCTCATGATTTTATCGATAGTGCATATAGTTGTTATTTTGGGATGATAAACCGAGTGATGGGTGAATAGTTGTTATTCGGGTTTTGGGTCGGACTTTTTGAAAACAAATCCGCACTTTTTTTATAAATTTGATATAGTTGTTATTTTCGATAACCGCCAAAGAATCTTTCCAAGTGTATTATTTTGGATAAGGATCCTTTAAAGTTTATTTAAACTTTACAGGTAAAGTTTCCTCACAAAGATAAAGAAAACTGGGTCCTGCAGTAGGCCCTAATATTATCAATGTGAGAAAACTTTACCTTTAAAATTCAAATGAACTTCAGAGGATCTTTTTCCTATTATTTTTACTTTATGCCTATTTTCTCAAATGGTGGTCAATTACTTCTAAACATATGGTGCATAGTTGAGATGCAAAAACATATTGTCTTTCAAAACCTTTTTTGATTATTTTGGGTATTTGTTTTATACGAGGGGGTAATTACCCCGCGCGTTGCCGCGGGAGTTAAGTTTTTTGCATTGTTGTTGTGCAAGTTTCGGTTTGGTAAATATCAATACTGGTCTCATTTTATTCGTGGTCCAGAAGCATTTCTGTCCGTATATTTTTTATTTAAAAAATTTATGTAAAAAAGTTGCGAATAAAAGAAACTTGAGGGGCCTTTTTTATTATTTTTTTAAAAATTTATGTAAAAAAGTCGTAAACAGTTAAAAGTTGAGGGTCCGTTTTGTAAATTTTTTTAGTTTGGGCAAAATTTTGGGCTAGTTTTTGGCCCGGTACTGTAGCACTGTAGCAGCTACAGTGCCACCGACCATTTGTGAAATGTATTATAGAGTAATAATGTTATGATTTAAAAAGTAATTACTTTACACAATTTTGTGAGCTAAACTTCTTTATTAAATCTGTTAGAGATAAATCATACCATTCTGGAGTGAATGGTTCCAAATTGCCATATTTACATAAAGGGAATTCAGATGTGCATTTTGAAAGTACTGTGACTTCAAATATCAGAATCAAGAAAAACATTTTATGAAATTTGATGATAGATGGATAATGTTTATGTTTATCCTAAACATTCAATTTTCTTGCTCAAGTTTATCATGCGTCTCCCACAATATGATCATTTTGACCCGAAAAGTTGAGAATCATACTCAGTTTTGTTAAACACCAGTACAATAAAGTAGTATTGGCTTTTTAAGTGAGAGCGAAAGTCAAGAAGGTTCTGTGCCAACAATTGTCATGGAGGATTGATTGAAAAGTATCAGCATGTCATACAAGTAAACATGATTACGTTGATATTTTTAACGGTTTTACTTCTTTACGTATGTACATAATTCATTTTTTAAATTATATATAGCATGTATAAAATAAAAAGGGCCAACAAGTTAAACCGTTAAGCCTACAAAAGTAAAATGAAACTGGTAATATGAAGTAAACATACAAAAAATAAACAAGAAATAGGTCAAATATAAAACATGTACAAGAATGTATGAAACTGGAACTGGTCAAGGTCAATAACTGAAAGTTTCATAGAGATGATAGGTTTTCCAATGAGCATACAACTGTTCTTGAACCGACTTAACCAAGCAAAGAACTAGAGGCGGCGAAATTATATGGTAGAGTCAAACAGAAAATCTTGAAGTACTATACTAAAATACGTTAACTTGGGGGTTGAATGGACATAGTGGCATAATATTTTTGCACATTTATTTAAATAGCTTTATAAATTATGTTCTTTTCTTTACAAAGTATTTATTTTTACTATCGTTTGTGGCAGATAAAGTTTAATGGACCTTGCATAAGACGATGGAGCTTACATTATGACTATAGCTTACATTCTGTAGTATATTTTGCTTAGATGTCTCTTTTGTAGTAGTCTGCAAGCTATGAAGATAAAACATCAATTGTATCTGATGCTATCTTTGATTTTTCAAGCTGCATTATAGTCTACTAGTTGGATACCTGCGCGTGATAATTTTTTTTTACCTAACTCTCCTCGCAATTCTCTACCCGCTAAGTGAATTCGTTTCACGACACTTCGAATGTATACGTGTTGTCCGTTGTATGTGTTTGTTTGGGTTTTTCGTAGCTTTCCCGCAACATCATATTAACATCACCATACTCCCATTTAAAAGACTCTCACAGTCTCTTACCAATTAAACACTCTTTTCAAATGAATTAAGGTTAAAGTTGTAAAAAATTTAAATCAAAATAAAATAAACCCACTAAAAATATAAAAATCTAAAAATTTATAAAAATATATCAAAATGGATGTTGAATTATAGAGAACGAAATTTTAAAAAATATGATGAAATTATATCATAAAAAAAATTAATAGATAAAAAGTTATTTCAATTTAAAAATAAGAGTGATTTTTTAACTAAGAGGTGACACGTGTCACTCTATGATGTATTACTTTAAAATAAAATGGATGGTCAAGATTGCACATCCTTATCTTAATTTCCGATGGATCGCACAACTTAAATGCTTTATATAATAGTATGGATGGATTAGAATCCTCTCAAGTTGAGTCAAACATGATACATCATGTTCACCAATCACAAATAAGTTAAATGAATAAACATTTTTCTTTTAATAAAATTCAAGGGCCCACTTGTTTATCTTCACTCACAACAAACTTAACTTTACCAATCATGTTTAACTACAACTTTAGAGGATGGGTATTTGTTGAAGCGTAGAAAAGTTTTGGTGGTTCCGGGTATGCCTAAACGTATTTTATTGCGTAACGTAATCACTTTACGCAACCAATAAAAATAAAATATAAAAAGTTGATTATTACTTTCGTAAAAATAATATATTGCTTGCTTGACGAAAACTTTAATTCGTTTGGTGTCCGTTTACGTTAATTGATAATTTATAGCTTACGCGATTTAACTCTAACTATTAAAATTAAAAGTAAATGCGTACGAAAGAGAAAAAAAATAATTATTAAAATATATGACGTCGTAAATGACCTGAAAATACGGAATGTTACAATAAAGGTTTACAAAACGTTTTTACAACAAAAACAATCAAACAAAAGCTTAAAAATCTGATCTTTTGGGGCGTTTAATGTTTTACGAGTCACGGTTCAAAAACAAGAGAAAAAACACATAAAATCGTCCTTTTAACGTTTAATCTTTTAAAGTTTACATTTTTATGATAGTTTAAAGTAGGGTTGAGCATATTGAACAGAAAACCGACCCGACAAACTGACCGAAACCGGGCCAAAACGAACCGAACCGACCTTATTCGCTTCGGTTTTTGGTTTTCTATATTTATTTCGGTTTGGTCGGTTCGGTTTGGTTCGATTCAAAACCCACACTTATTCGGTTCGAACTAACTAAACCGAACCGACCCGACCTTATTCGGTTCGGTTTTGGTTTCTATAGTTTATACTCGGTTTGGTTCTCGGTTGACATTTTACCCTGATTCGGTTTCGATTCGGTTTTAGTTTTTGTCAGTTCCGAACCTATGCTAACCCCCAGTTTAAGGTGTTTTGAACAAGATTTAAGCAAAAATATTGAAACTTGACGTGTAAAATTTGTTGTATTTGAGTTTTTGTATGAGTTGTGTTTTCCTCGGAAATAGGCGAGTTAAGATTGTACTTTTAGGCGAGTTCATAAATCAAAAATTAGGGAGTTCGAAAACCCTCTTTTGGCGAGTTTCCTAGGAGAGTTGGAAAACCCTTTTTCGGCGAGTTACACGACGAGTTAAGGTCTGAGCGAGTTAACCAAGACTTCAGGCGAGTTAGGGTTTAGACCTCAGGCGAGTTAAGCTTGTTTCACGCGAGTTAACTCACATCTTAGGCGAGTTAGAGCTTCAAAATTAGGCTGGATAAAGTGGAATTCAGGTGGGTTTAAGACTTGGATTTAGGCGAGTTAAGACTTGAACAATAGGCGAGTTAAACCCAACTGTTTCAGGCGAGTTAGAGCTCCTCAAAACAGGCGAGTTAAGAAGTTTCATGCGAGTTAAGGTACTATTTTCAGGCGAGTTATCTCCTTCATTCTGGGCGAGTTAACTCAGGTTTTAGGCAACGAGTTAAGGCAGCTGTTAGGCGAGTTAGGGCTTCTATATTGGGCGAGTCAAGAGGCTAAGAATTCAAACAAAGGTTATCAAGGACTCAAATCGATTAAAGAAAACCATTGTTTGGAAAACCTAATTTCCCAAAAAAAATTAGGTGGATTGTCCAGTCATTTCCATCTCACTAAGAAGAAAAACGGCGTGGATATATTTGGACTAGGAACCGGCTCAACTGGTTACAATATTACTTAACGTTGGATAAATTTAAAAGTTTTGTTACCTTAAAATTGTAATAAACAAGTTTATTACCTAACTCGGGACAAACGTAAGTTCCTTAATAATAATAAAAAAAGAGTTAATTGCATAAATGGTCCCATGTGGTCTGTCGGGTTTAAGGAAAATGGTCCATCATCTTTTTTTTCTCGGATCCTCTCCTCATGATTTTGACTCGTATCGGGTTTGGTCCTTATTGCTAACGGTCATCAGTTTTACTAACGAAATGGTGTCACGTGACCATCGCGTGCGGGGTATTTGGGTCTTTTCTGGTTTGGCGGGCTTTTGTTTAGTCTTTATGTATTGTTTGACTTAATAAAACGATTCATAACATTTTCATTCCCTAAACTTTAATGATCATAACCACCTAACTTCTCTCTAAACACCCAATCTAAAACAAACCCTAGATTATTGTTCTAACAAGTACATCCTAAATCAAATATGTTGTGTGAATGGAGGATTCGTAAGAAGGGTTCAACAGCAGACTCCTATCATGATTATCGTTAGTATATTGTATTGTCCTCTCTATGATGAAATTTTTTGATTAATAATCTTATGTAGCTAACTCTTATTTTTTTAATGTAATTAGGTGATTTTCCAACTATTTTTTGTCTGAAGATCAACCATGATGGTGCATTTACCACTCCTCCTAAGATATGATATAAAGGTGGAAAGGTAAATTGGGTAGACACAATAGATTATGATTTATTTTCAGTAGTTGAGGTTAACACAATGATGAAAGAGTTAGGTTATGAAAAGCCCTCATTTGAGTATTATTATAAGGAACCTAACACTTATTTAGATAACGGGCTTAAAAAGTTATGTAATGATCATGATGTATTGTAAATGTTGAAGTATGTTGATAAGTACAAGGTAACTGATTTATATGTTGATCATTCTGTTACTAAGGAGCCACTAAAATGTAGATGAGTCATTGCTTCTTAATGTATTAGATAATGATGTGTTCATAGAAAATCAAATGTTAGGGGACAGTGATGATGATGTAATTGAGGATGTTAGTGAAGATGAGTAGTTGCAGAAATCATTAAGGTTGTTGGGTAGAAGGAAAAAGGATGCAGTTGAAAATGATAATGTAGTAGAGTCTAGTATGAATCAGTTTGATATGACCAATGAGTTAAGTCAATCATCTAGGAATGAAAGCATTCATGTAGAGTCTGACATGGATCATGGTTCTGGTAGTGATGTTGGTTCTGGTAGTTAAAAAGAATGGTTCTAGAAGTGGATATGGCTGAATTTAGAAGGAACATTGATGCTAACATTGAATGGGTTGGGTCTAAAGAGATTGTCGAAGTGGTAGAAGAAGGGTTTAAAGATGAAGAAGTTTATCATAAGGATTTTGATAGTGGGAGTGATTCTGAGTATGAAGGTGAAAGGAAAAAAAGCTTTAAAGATGTTTAATAAATTAAACAAGGCGAATACACAGAGTAGTGGTACTACATGGAAGGAAAACTTTGTTATTGGACATAAATTTCCCAATAGCAAAATTATTAAAGAGATGATTACTAGAGTTTCAGTAGAATAGAGAAGATAATTGCATTTGAAAAAGAATGACAAGAAGAGAATGAGGTGTATTTGTAGATGGAAGGTCTCCCGGTTCAGTTGTGAGGATGGAAATGATGTTAGTGGTTCAAAAAGGTTAGGTTCAGATGGGTCAAAAAGCAAGTCACAGTCCAAAGAAAAGGGTCAAGTGAGTGGGTCAAAAGGAAAGTCAATTAAAAAGACAAAACCTGGTGGGAGTATTAAAGATAAGGCATAATCTTGCCCTTGGTATTTGCAATGCTCTAAATTACCTAATGAGGAAACATGGTCAGTCAAAACATTTGATGATACTCACAAATGTTTACAATCAAGAATAGTCAAAAAATGCACTGCTTCTTTTTTGTCTGAATCTGTTGAGGAGAGTATCAAGCCAAACCCAAAGATTCCTCTTAATGCCCTTAAAGATCAGTTGTAGAAACAATATGAAGTAGGGATTTCAAAGCAGAAAGTGGAAGGTAATCATACAAGGCAGTATGCACAGTTGAGAGACTATTGTTTGGAATTAAAATCTAGTAATCCAAACATTACTATTAAGATTAAGGTAGAAAGGCTAGAGGACATTAACAGTCTAGAAAGAAAGTTCAAGAGGGTTTATGTATGTTTAAGTCCTTTAAAAGATGGATTTAAGGCAAGAAAAAGAGATTTTCTGGGATTGGATGGATATTTCTATCAAGTGGTATCCAATCAGGCAATAGAGAAGAAGCTGTGCTATGATTTGTGGTTGTTTTCTTGTCTCTGACCGAGAATCCAATGGTGTGGTGTTTCGAATTCGATGAGTTGTTATTGAGGTTTTTCAAGACTGATTTTAGCCTGTGATTTCCTTTTTTTTTTTGAGTTTGTGGACGTTTACTTGCATTCTCGGAACTGTTTATATCATTATCGGTTGTGCTAGTTTTTGATTTCTCATTTTCGGTTCAAAAGCTTCACATTCCTCGGCTTAGAGTGATTTGTTCAAATCTAGAAGACTTTTTCTTGTATAGAATTAGCTATATTTCAGTACGAAAATTTTCATATGTAGTAGATATATTCGATCTTTTGTTCCTATCAAAAGCTCGTGTATTAAAGAATAATCTGGTATTAAACTCGGTTTTATCTAGTTTGTTAAGTTCACAAATTCGGTTCTATCGAATTTGTGATATAGTGAATTCTACTAAGAAAAAACTCGGTATTAAGCTTTCCAAGTAATTGTACACTTTCATTTCACGGTTTTATCGCATTTTGAAGTGTTCCAAATCGGTTGCAAAAGATTTACTAAACTCGCATCAAATTTCGGTTTCTATCGATTTGAGTTTTTAGAACATTAGGATTATCTACATCATCATAAAATTCTGTGTCTTCATCGTAATTGTGGTTATTAATAATTCATATTTGTTGGATTTTAACACTTGTAGGTTTTACCGTGTTATATAGTGAATTGTTTGTTACGAATTTGAGAAGTTTGCAGTTTACCGAGTTTAGTATTTGAAGATTTCTAAGTTTGATAGTATACTGTTCAAGAAGGGTATTCGTTTTCAGATTACGTGTTGTTTGTGAACAGTGTTACCGAATTTGACTACTTGTGACCGAGTTTGGATATTTTCTCACAATCATCACTATATTCGTTCTAAATTATCAAATGTCTTTGAATATTAAGACATGTCGAGATCATCCCAAAACTCATACCAACAATCCCTGTGCTGAAGCCGAAGTTCTGAGACTGGTGTCCACCCCATGCTTGGACAAGTGGTTATGTTACATACTTGGGCGAGTAGATTCAATAAAGATTCTTATCGCTAGAGGGAAATACCGGATAGTGGCTTTCTCATATGCACTTTAGTAAGAAAGATGGCCCTTATGTTGTTTAGGGACATCACACCCTACAGGTTATTCCTAGCATTACAAGGTTGCAAGATAGTAGAGGTATCTTCAAGGAGATGGACTTATCTGTAACTATGATGCGGAAATATGAATACTCACTCGATATATGATTCTTTCTTGTTATTTTTCCTAATGAGATTGTTAAACTCTGTGGATTCTTGTAAGCACGGAGCCAAGGATAAATGTGGATCGTGATTGAACGTTTGATGAGGGGAAACTATACAAAACCAATGTTGAAGTGAACGCGGTCTTTACAAAAGTAGTTTCATCAATTGTTGTTGTGAACCAAGTGTGTCTATAGTTTCTGTTCTACAATCGTTTGCTCAGTTATGATTGATTTGGAACGAAACGCATAAAGTTTCCAACTCGTTCTGTGTGATATATCTAATAGTTTTGTCTGAATAGTTTGCAACCGGAATGGTTTAAAATAGATGACTCATAGTTCGTGGAAGTGGACTAAGGAATTGACAGTTTGATGTTCGTTTGATGAGAGTCGATTTTTGTGGAGTTATCGTTTCGTGCACTTATTTAGAAAATTGGTTTATACATTCAAGGGCAAAGTAGAAGTTGTAAGAAAAAAGTCTCATGATCCTTTTGGCTCTAGTAGACACACGCGTGTTTTATCTTCCAGGATTAAATTAACTATTCTATATATTTATGTGAAACATCACTTTCATGCTGTGTAGTTGATTTTGATGATGAGTTTGAGCAGGATGATGTTCAACAACCATTCCCTGAGATCATTCTAGCATTGCTATGTTGTTACTTTGCCAAAGCCATTACTTAAAAGTTCTGTCTAAATCAACAAAACTAATCGTTCTTCAATGCTTTGTCTAATACAAAAATTAAGCAGTTGTTCAAGGGACAGGGGGTATATTCAGAGCAGAATTTCTGTAATGTTGGAAGCAAATAATCGAGCGCTCATGTTCAAGGTGAACAGAAGTTATTGAGGGGAATATAAATGCTACAATGAGACTGAAAATGTTCAAAGGATTGTTGGTAGACTACTGAACCTTGCTAAGGCAATTCTTCAACGGGTCAATGCTATAACTGCGGTGCGAAAAGGAAATTCTTATGCTTAGGAAATTGTCCCAACGCAAGGGTTCCGTGATTCGGAAAGGATTTCATGGACAATTGTTGTTGGCAAACAGGATGAATGCCGGTGGAATTACTTACCGTATATGAGCAGACATGGATTTTCTCTTTGCTGATGGACAAGGATGGAAATGAAATTGGAAGAAACTTAGTGATTACATATGCTTATGGCCAGAATTCAACCATCTGATCAAATTCTGATTATGATGCCAAGCTATGAGATCTTGCCTTTGTAGCGAGGTTAGGTTCAATCTTCATCCATCATGAGATCGATGAACAAATTTATCCTACTCATGACCTATAAATATTAACAGTACATTGTATGATGATCCAAATTAATAGAAAATATTAATTTGATTCTGTCAAAAGGCAACATTGCTCTAATAGTGTAGTGTTGATAACAAGATAAACATGTTTTATAATCTATATGCATTAGAAACATTGCTAGGAGATGCACTATGATGAATGCTGCCCGAAAACGAACGCGCAAAGATTTGCTCAGAAAGGTTTCAAACAGAACAATAGACTATTGACCAGTCAAGATTGGTGTTTCAGGAAAGGAATAGGGTTTTGGAAAACTAACCAAGGATAACATTTACTCTAAAGAATTTTCTTGACAGCTGATGAAAGGGTAAAACATTTTCAAACACAAGTTGACTCTCAATGTGTTTCGTGATCGAGAGATTATTCGGATCTTGAATAGAACATTCGAGGATGAGGTTGAGTCAAGACGGTCAAACATTTTCAACAGATAAATGAGGGAATTACAACAATCACAGTTATTTTAAAAAGAAACATGACGTGAGAACAGAGGATAATGTATCATGATTACTTTTCTTGATCTTGAGGTAAAAACTGGATAAAAGTAAATGGTTGTTACATTGTGTTGTGGAAATATTGGTAATTCTTTACAATGCATATGTTTTGCCTCGGTCCAAAACCATTGTCTGTTTATGCATCTACAATTAAAACATGGATTTGGAGGTATTCGACAAATCTCGCTTTATACACTCAGACATAGACAAATTTAGAATGTCTAAATGTCATATGTTGCTATCAAGGATGGGTAATATAGAAATTCCTTTGAATGTTAAAGATTCTAAGGAAACTCTAGAGGAGGTTTCAAAAGTAACTAGAAAATGAAGGCAAACTGTTTAAATCCTAGTTGCAGTTCGCGAACAAACAAAATTGTTGGACAATTGATTACAAACAATTTTATGCGCTTTATAATTGATTTTGTCCTAAAAAGTAAAGCTTTTGATTGACATAACATGTCACTTCATTCCTTATACTCCCTTTGTTAAGTTTCTGGAAACAAAAACAATGCAAGTGTGTTACCTTTGATCAATGGGGTTATTAAATATACAAGTTGGTTTGAAAATGTGTATTTTTGTTGATAAACTAGGAATAGTAAAAAGGCCCCCAAGTATGTTTTATACATCACAGTGAATAGATTTGATGGCTTTCAGAATCTATTTACTTTCAAAGGGATATAAAAGAAATGATAGATGCGTTCTTGAGCAAAATGATGTCTATGATGCATGAGATTGAAATGCAAAATGATTTGTTGAAAGATCAGAAACTTTTGGGAGAGCATCACTCAAACATGATATTGAGCTATGTGTGTTGTTAATCATGAATGCGTTGATGAGTCCTACCTGATGAAACTTGAAACAAAGTCAAAAAGAATCTTTAGAGGGATTCAAGAGGGTGGAAAGGCATATGAATAAAAATTATTGATAAAAGCTTGTACATAGATTCGAAAAAAACAAAGTGTTTTGATTTTGAGTTAAAATTGCAAATGAAAAAGGAAAAACAAAAAATAGGAATTCTTCGAAGAATAAAAAACTCATAAAATTCTTGATTTGTTTAGATTTCTTGAATACAAGCAAATTAGAGGATGTGAACGTGTTCTTTGGATTTTAAAGTACAGATCTTCTGATTAAAAGAACGAGATAATGCCAATATGGAATATAAAACAGCCGCTTTTCGTTGGTAATCAAAAGACACTGGTCTCAAACTCAAAGGAAATGGCTTGAGTTAATTGCTATGTGTGTGTGAGAAAGATTACTTTATGTGCATATGGGGGTTATTCGTGCTTGAGAATCAGAAATCTTTTTGTTTCCAATCTAAGTTGAAAGCTAAGAATGAAAATGTGTGTAAAATGGTTAAGTCTAGTACTTTCTACGTTTGACAATACTCATGGTTCTCAATTCTTTTATTTGTGTCACGCCTTTAAATTAAAAATGTTTTTTCAAAAAGTAGACGGTTTTTAAAACCAAAGAAAAATGTTGTGTCAACAACCAGTCACTTTACTAAAACTTCACATACAAACAAAACAGGGAACATCAAAACACAAATGTCATTGCCCTGGGAATGTTTCAGAGTCGTCAAACAACAATGAATCACAAACGCACACTAAGGTCTAAAAAAATGTGTTATCTTTACAGGATTTTGTATGCTACATCCAGTGTTATGAGACCGCAAAAGAGTAGAGATTCACATGTCAAGACTAGTGTCTTAGATGTCTCTAAGAATGAAGCAAAGAAAGAAGCAGTTTATGTGTAGGAAAAATAAGCAAAAAGATAACTACATTTGACTGAATGTTGTGTCAAACAATGGATGAATGTAATTGTGTTGTTGTTTGGCATAAGCTTCTGAAGCACTCAATTCGAAAACTTTGTTGATGTGTTTCTTGTATGAAAAGTGTGCTTATTCATTGTCATGATAAAAGTGTTGCTAAGCATAAATTGAATACTTGTGTTACGAATTTGCTCGTCTTTAGTACCTTGCTTTGTTAATTTATAAGATACCAAAATATTCTGAAACTACTTTTTGTAGTCCTAGACTAGGTTTTGGAGAAAGCGAGACTTAATCTAAGACCAGTAGATACTATTCTGTAAGCTTCCAAATCTATATTGATGAAGCAAGAGTGCATCAAAAGCTAGAGTTAAGGTTATTAGTTAGGTTTAAGAGAAACGAAAGTAAAACATGCGCTGTTTAAAACCATTAATCCATTCATAGCTAAACAAGAATTGGGACAAATAGTTTATGGCAAAAATGGTCTTGAATCACAACCAAATGATATCGTGGAAACTGCGTTATCACAAAGCCACTTACTCATACTTATATCTTCAGATTATGAAAAACACTGCGTTTCAGTTAAGGAGATGGATAGTTCCAATTGCCCTGTATGGCTATGTGTTTGCTCTTTTGTTATTTGGTCAGCGTAGTCAGATCGTTCTATTGGTTGTTGAAATGTGGATTGTTCAAAGTCACATGTATGGGTGATCGCAGTGCTCACTATTGAGAAACTTCGTTGAAAATGTTCGATGGGAACGTCCGCTTTGGAAATGATCACTTTGCAGCTATTAAAGGATATGTTGATTATATACTTGGCCAAATATCATCTATTTAGTCATGTATATTGAGTTCGAAGGTCTTGTGAAACAATCTCTTTAGTGTTGGACAATTATGTGATGGTGATTTGGATGTGGCTCTTTTCGTTCTTAAAACATGCTTATCGTTCGAAATCTGGAAGGAGATGATTTGCTCACAGGCGGACGCGATTCGAATTTATATACCATCTCCATTTCAGACATGGGGGGGCGGCCCTGGTATCTTCTCCCTTTTGTCTAATGTCCAAAGCAAACTTAAACAAAGTCTATGGTTATGGCGCATATCGACGATTGTCCATCTCTTAATTTTGGCACCAGAATAAACGATCTTACCAAAATTAATTCACCAAACTTATTCCAAGTTGATAATCCAAATTGGAATTATTATATGGATTTGTGCGGTCCTATGAGAAGTAGCTGTCGGTCAATGCAACAAGAAACGTTAATATTCTTGAGATAGTGGATGGTTTTTTCTAGATATCACGTGGTTTATTTCTCTTCGTTCGAAAGATGAAACTCCTAGAGATCATCAAGAAATTCATTGCTCAAGCTCAATTGAATTACAAAGCCAAAGTTTGCAAGATTCGGACTGATATGGATGAATTCAAAGAAGTGCAGACTCTACAGAACGGTCTTATGAAAGGATTAGGCATTATGCAACAATTTTCAATTGCTCACACACCTTAGCAAAATGGAGTAGTAGAACGACGTAATCGTACTCTGGTTGAGGCTGCCTCGAGATATCCAATGCTTATTTTTTTGAGGTACCTGAATTTCTCTGGGCTGAAAGGAGTGTCGCTACAGCATGTTTTACTCAAAAACCGGTCAAATCATCAATACACGACCTCAATCGAAACCACCTTATTGAGCTGTTACGCTGTGGACGAAAGCCTATAATGTTGAGTATTTTTCATGTGTTTGGATCTGTGTTATCCGACAAAGACCGAAGATGATATTGGGGAAAAAGGAAACCTAAATCAGGACTTTGGGGTTTTTATTGGATTTATTCGGAACTTCAAAGAGGTTTTTGATCTATAACCGTCACACCAAAAGGATTATGCGAGACGTAGTCATGTCAAGTTTGACGTAGCTTACAACGATGGCTTCTGAATCACGATTGTTTTGAACACTCGATCTTCAACCGATTTAATAATCTAAATTTCATCTAGATGACTTAACGAGTTACTCCTTCATAAGAGGTTTTAGATTAATTTGTGTCTATCGGTTCTATGTTTGTAGATTATTTGTTTGAAAAATAAATCTTCTATTTTTACCATCATTTCCGCTTACCTCAACTCCGACTAATGATATATGGAAGACTAACCTTTACATATTCAATCATTGTTGACACACATGAGGCTCCTCATGTTGTCACAACATCTGACGAACAAAATTCTCCAATCTCCTTTTCAGAGTCTGACCGAATTCAATCAGAGATTATGCTGATTTGCTGGTAATACACAGTTTGTTCCATATGATTCTTCTGAAATCATGAGGAAATTTGGTAATCTACAATCAAATCTCGAACAATTCAATTGTGCAGAATTTCATCAAAGTACAACCGCATCGACGCACATTTTGGACCAAAAGATCATTCCTCTAAGACCAAGTTATGGTGGACCCATCCAAAACTTGTTATGACTCTGTCAGAAGGACTAATACCGATCTCTGAGGTTTGCTCTTAGCACCATAGTCGTTGAGCATATTGAACCAAAGAACATCAAAGAAGCTATGGCCGATCATAATTGGATTGAGTCTATACAAGATGAGTTGAATCAATTTAAAAGACTTCAAGTTTGGGAATTGGTTCCACTTCCAGAAGGAAAGAATGTTATTGCTCTCAAATGGATTTGGAAGAATAAGTGTGATGCAGAAACTATTGTGGTTCGGAACAAATCTTAACTTGTGGCTAAAGGTTATAAGCAAGGAAGAAGCATTAAATTTTGAGGGGATAGCCATTTGATGATATAGTAATATTAACCCCCAACATATATTTTTTTTCCTAACTTGTTCTCTGTTGTCTGGGGTCGTTGGTTGCAGTTAGGTATGTTCATTGCTTTTGAAATAGACTCCATAGGATACTTTCACTATCTTTCTTTTTTTTACTTCTTTTCAAATGGATGTCAAAACGGCATTTTCTAAATGTGATTCCTTTGAAAGAAGAAGTTTATGGTCTGCAAGTCAACCACCCCCTCCCTCATGAAGGCGTTTATTGATGATTGAATTTTCCGCACAATCACTGTCATAAGGTTGGAAAAGCTTTTATAACGGTCTTAAACGAAGCCTCATCCTCGTGCATTGGCTTATGATCAAACTGTCCTTCTTTTATAATTGATACACTGGGTTCAATTATAGGTATAATTGACCCATACTTTGTTACTACAATAGATGTCATCGGGGTGAAGACTTATTACATTTGTTCAAGTTTATGTTGAAGACATTTATTTTTGGATCAAAGAATTCAGATTTTTCAAAAGTTTGAACACTCAATGGAAAACAATTTTGATATCGTCAAGACTGATTGGGTGTGAACATAAAGTTCTTTCTTGGACTTTCATGTTCATCAAATTCCCACGCTGCATATTTCATAAGTCATAGTCACAATATGCAATAGAGTTGTTAAAGAAACAATGGTCTTGATGAATGTGATTCCAAGGGGCACACTATGGTCAACATAGAGATTGATGCTGATTTAAAGCACCACTTCATCTATGATTTAAAGATCTTATCGTAGTTTTGATAGGAGGGCTTACTGTTCTATAACAGCAAAGTATCGACCAGAGTAGCTTTTGCTACCTTTGTAGTATGTGCCACGTTATCATGCAGATCCTATACGGATCAAACACCCTCAAAGAGGTCAAACAGATCTTTCCAATTCAACACCGGTTTATTGGTACCTAAGACAGTCCAATTATAACATGGGACTATGGTATCGATGGATTTCTATTGTTTTGAACTAATTTCCCTATTCAGATGCTGGACCATGCAGGTTGTGTAAAGTGATTATAAATGTACATCAGGAGTGATTGCAATTTTTAGGTGGAGACTAGTGTGTTGGAGTTCAATAGAAGTAAACAAGATTGTACTGCGGATGTCTACTGCAGAAGCCTGAATATGTATTCCATTGTCTGAATGTTGTGCTCCAACCTACCTTGGTGGAATTTCCAACCTTATGTATATTCATGCTGATATGGAATGCAGTTATCATACTGCTCTTGACTTTGGTTTTAATACAATCGGATTCGATGTATTGTGATTCCAAGAGTGCTCATTTGCTATTTCCATGCAATGCCAGTCCAACTTTGTCTGAGAGATCGCAAAGCATCTATGTGATGACATGGTCCGATTATCATTTTATATAAGAACACGTTGATAGGGTACTTTTTGCTGGATATTTCTCTTGTCGGCTACAGCCGAATACCACTTTTGACAGAATCGTATTTACTATTAGGCCGCTTCCAAAAGAACGTTTGAGTATCTAGTTCATCGCGTTGGATATTGAGATGTATGACTCCAAACTGCATTGAATGTTCCTGACAAAAGTTATCTCGTGTTAACGAAAAGATCATACATCACCAAACTATGAACATAAATATTTCAAAAATAACAAAATGATTTGACACATTAAAAAAAATTAATTAACAAAGAATTACAATATTTCCTTGTTTCATGATTCTCAAGTTTCTTATTAAAACTTTTTTTACAGTTGCAAATATACGGATATCATGATCCATGGGGGGACGTTCTTACAATTGTCATTCCAAACATCTTTTTGATAATGTAATATCTAATGATAAACTATAATTTGGAAATGTTTTACTTTTCAGGAGGAGTTTTATGTTGAAAAACATATTAACAATTTTTTCATTTTCGAACTATGAATTTAACATAATTGTCATTTCAAGGGGGGGGGGTGTTTGAAAAGATTCAAAAACAAAAATTGAAAATGTTAAAGTACAAGGACTGAATGTGTAAATTTTCAAAAAATTTCGGTAAATACCAAGTACAGGGACTGAATGTGACAATTTTTCAACAGTTTTCGGTAAAAGTTAAGTACTATGGACCTGAAAATGTCAATTTTACAAACTGTTTTCGAATTGGCTATATATATAGGATTTTATTTTTCATTTTCTACGTTTCTTTTTTACCGCAAATGCTTTTTACCGATAGTAATTGAAGTAGAAGTCGTGTTTTTCGGATAACTACGTCATTAAACGATTTTGTAACTTCACTGCTTACTCAAATGTAAAAAGTGAAATATATATGTTTTAGGTGTTTTTGTTAGTTATTTGGTGATAACGAGTTTGAACTCGGTAAAAGATGACTGGTTTACCGTAGTTTAGTGTATAATGTGTTTACCGAGTGTTTTTTGTTACTTTCTGAATAAATCCTTGGCCCTTAGATTTAGTTGTAAAAGTGTTTTAAGCGCATAAAATGAATCATAGACATCTGTTAGGATTGAATTTTTGATTAAACTCGGTGAGTCACATTACCAATCATGTTAGTTTACGAGTTTACTTTCTTGTGCCTACTAGGTTAATTGTCTAAATCTCTACGTTATAAGGTCAAGGTGTCAAAATTGGTAGTCAACTAAATAGTGAAACTCAGTAAAGGTTAATGGTGAAAACAGTTTAATTGTTTGTTTAGTTTTGTGAAAATGTTTGTAATAATGTTTGTTGCTTCATCATGATTGTATTGCTTTAATGTGTAATGTGTGAAAAATAAAACGATCTAGTTTACTAATGTGCGAAAATCTGAACAAATAATTTGGAAAGAAACAATGTTTTTCATGAAATTTCTATGCTATATGAATCTTATATGTCTCACGCGCGTAATTGTTTAAGGGACTAAGTGACTGGTCCTGGTTTCGATAACCTGTTTTCTGCAACTGAACAGAATGAGGATGTGAAGAATGTAACTTAGTGGGTCAATATTCAAATATTGAATTAGTGTGTTTGTATTCATGGTTTAAGCACATAATTAAATTGTGAAAAGATTATCATAAAGTTTTATATTACCTATATAAGAAGTTAATTTCAAAATGCCTCATATTTGTTTAATGTAGTGGACTATGTCATGTTCAGCCTTACGGCCGTTCTTTTTCTGCACATGAACAGAATGAAGGAATGAGTGTCTTATGATGTCCGTGTTTCAATTGTGTTTGTGATTACATGAGAAAACTTTTGTCACTTTGATTGTGAAATAAAAGTCTTCAAAATCATGTTATTGTGTCAAATGATAACTCTATTCTTAAAACAATTTTAAGAAGCTTGAAGGTATTTTCTTGTATTTTTCATAATTGTGTCTTGGTTTCCAATCAAAGAGTAATCTTCATCCTTCTTGAGAGAGTATCATGTCACTCAATGAATTTCTGGTGATGATTATTCTAAAACAAAAAGGATTGAGAGCTAAATCCATATCACGAAACAAAGCAAATCAAAAGTGTGTTCGAGAATGAGTAATGCCAGAACACACAAACACAATGGTTAAATCTAAAGAATAATTCGATTAAAGCGTAATTTTTGGCCATGTGCATAGAAAAAGCAAGCACTGAGCAGACGGATGAATGAGGTGTAATCCAATATTCGATCAAAGATATGTTTTTAAAAAAAAAATGATAGTAATTGCCAGAACATATAAAAAGACATAGGTGGATAAAATGACAAAAAATGTCCAAAGATTTATTTGTTTCCTAAACATTCTCAATTGTATTCAATTCCAGTTATCACATGGCACAACTTACACAACATGCGGCTGATGTTCATCCAGATGAACTGAGTCCTCCAAACAAGCGATATGTCCCATTATGGATGCAAACATAGAGGTTGTTTTGGGAGCGGATGTGTCTAATGTTCTAATCAGATGATGGAAGATGTGCTGATGACATATTGTAAGACTCATCCCGTTACGATTCAAGCAATTTGCAGCGTTCAGCTCCGTACCTTGTGATTTATATGCACGAGTTTGGCATACTTGACTGAGAAAGAGGATCCAAAGAATCGACCTCAAGTTCCTACTGGATAGAAAGAGACTTACACTTTCTCTGGCTGACTTCAGAACTATCTTACATCTTTTGCCACAAGCCAATTGATAAACAATCATGCTTCGTTTATGCTACCACCATCATTCTCTGTATATGGTTCCATTTTACAACACAGTGTTGGATTTACAATCTGGAACTCTTGAAGATCTTGTATTAATTTTCATGATACTGGTCTTCTACCAGCCTTGGCTGTCGATTCATGCTAATAGATTATTCTCCAATGTGCTTGACCTAAACGTGTTACGTAGTGTACTGGGATAGTTCCCAACCGCCATTGCTGATAATGCAAAGGTTTATACTGCATTATGTCATATAACATTCATGTGGATTATGCGGGATTATATGGGGAATGCATTTACTATTCGCTTATCATCCTGCCACTTCGATCCCCATACTACGATTTACGAAGCATCATCATCAATTAATATTGGACTATCTTTCCTGAAATTTCAAGGGGAAAAGGCGAACCTTTTTGTTGTGCCGATGATGCTTTTCACAATCTTCTATGAATGATGATCATTATGAAGAATATCTTCAATTTCTTGGAATAGAACGAAGAACAAGGCTTGGGTTTTGCGATACCTGCCATGGATGATCAAGATGAGATGAGCATAACGTGCAGCTATTATAAGATGTTATGCAGAGGTGTTTGTCTTTTTTTTTGGCATAAGATGTTCCTTAACTCTGTTCTTATGTCACAACCGTCTGAGTCTACCCAGAGGTAAACACATTTGAGGACAAGACTAGCGCCCTAACGGTCACCTAAACACGCCTGCTACGGAGCCAGACTGAGTAAAGTGCTTCCAAAACGATAACTCTGATTCGTTTACGATTACCGTCCAAAGGCAATCGGCTCGTACTAACACAGACTCGTATCCAGTGCCAACTAGCAGAAAAAGCCTGATGATGTATGATTTACAAGACACGATTCAAGTAAGTCTTGCTGAAGCTCAAGAGTCGTGAGAACAAGAAGCAAAGAGAAAATGTATTTGGCACTAGTAGCGAACACTTGACAGTGAGGAGTTGAGAAGTTTGTTGAAAATCTGAGAATCGTGATGATTAGGTTCACTACCTAGGCATTGATGATCATCTATTCCCGGCACTAGGTTAGAGCCATGATTGTGTTATAAGAAATTCCGGAGGTGGAGATTGTTCAGAAAAAGGCAGGAGAATATATAAAGGCCACGAAGGATGGAACAAATATTGTTATACCTGTAAATGTTTGTTGATGAGAAGATGTAATAACTGATTGTAGTTGTTTGAGTATTTAGGACGTAAGCGAAGGGAATGAATGTAGTGATTGTTTAGGATTTCACCAATTCGCTCACCAACTTAGATCACCTACGGAAACTCTTTACTTCTCGTATCTGTCGGATACGAGGAAATGTCCAGGAATTGACGGTTAATAATCCTACTCCATCTATCAGGTTCATTTTGCACCAAAGTTAACAAAAACACAATCGTACTTCTATCATTGATCAAGGCTAAAACCCCTAATCGTTCACAAGATACAAGACTTTCTTTCATGAATTACAGGGATGATATGGTTACTTAGTGTTGATAGATATCTCAAGAAAAGGTTCATTGCCTAAGGACATCAATGTGATTTTTAACTTGTGATAATCTTCATTGATGTCATGATGGAACACTACCTTCGTTGGTGGAACAGAGAAAGTAACGGAAGCAAGTTAAGAAGGAAGTTTCATGCACATGTTCTAGATCACGTTTCTCTATTTATCTTGCGAATAGGATTGATTCTGGAAGGAAAACCGACTACCAGGAAGAGACGGGAAAGATTAATCTCTTAATGTATCTGTTACGAACGTGGGTTCGTATGCTGAGGACATGGAACATATATCAGTCACAGATTCAAAATGCAATTGATAATGTTATTCCTGCGTTACTTTGAATGCATCTTTGTACGCGCGTTATATGTCGGGTCATATTCTTCATGTTATCGGCATCTAAGTTCTGTATCATCCTTATGTTCAGTACAACAATATCCTAATTTGTACCTTGCTTTGAATGGATGATCTCTGTTACAATCCAAGACATAGCAATTCCTGGTTTGGCTCTTCGAAGACATTGAGCAACTCTGGTACAACATAACTCACTTGTAGACCTTCTGTGTTCGCACCACGAGATCAGGCTCAGATCCTCCTGATGATGCTCATCCTTCGGTGGGGAGAATAGATTCAATAAAAATGGCCTGAAGACATCGAGTATTGAATCATATGTATCTGGAGGAAGTCATAGTTTCTGCGACAAGATATGTCGTGGAACCAGGTCACTTACCTACTTCAAGAAGTAATCATGAACAAGATGATGAATTTGATTTCTGAGACCTTGGACTCTTATGCTTCTGATGATGTGACTGATTCCAATAAGCAAGTATCATAAGACATTAAGGAAGAGATTATTTTGACATTGATGAGCTAAGTGAAGGAATGATGGCCAGATGAGATGCTAAAGACAAAAGACTGTACTTCAAGGAGAATTGTAACATCCTATAGTATCACATTTGATAAGATGAAGAAATTTCTTGCAAAAGGTGTTATTGTTAGGAAAGCAGAAAGGAATTCTGTGTCTCTCCACATCCACAAAAGAATCACTACCATTAGTTCAAAGCTGGCCATCTAATATTTTTTTTTATTTTATCTCGATGTTTATCTAGTCACATTGTGAATATTGATCAATCAGAGATCCTGAAGCTCCGTAGACTATCTTTCTGATCAATCAAGACCTTTTGTACTTAAAGAAGAGAAATTCGCAAGCCTGAACTAGATCGTTTTGTACTTTATAAATTTCCTGTAGTCGATTGTCTTTCAAATGATAATGAAATTTGAAGAACGGACTTCGCTAGAATGGTGGATTAATAACAGTGTATAAAGAAGTTTAATCTCCTTATGCAAGACTATAGGTAGATTGAAAACTAGAAGAATCTCTAATGGAAGATTTCTACATAAGATACAGAAGAACTGGAAGTTCCGAACGGAAGAGATCTATTCTAAACATCTAAAGATTGTATAAGTCATCAAGACATTCTGGTTGACATTGGTGTCAATGAACATTAAGTTTTATCACAGAGATTGTGGCATGAAGAGCAAATGGGTGCATAGTGTCCATAACCGAGCCAGATTACAAGAACTTCAAATAAGAATGACATTGAAGACATTGTATCTGCTGATCATGAATAACAATCGGTACCTGATTAACTGCTTAATAAAGAATTGCTATGGTCTCTATTCAGTGTTCATCAGGGAGTTCAGGGATATGGAAAAGAGTGTATGATTTTGCGAAGAGGCGTTAAAGCTATCAACAGATTATGATCAATCTCCACTGCCTACCAGACATTTACATTCCTAGGAATTGAAGAAACATGATGTGTTTTACGCTATTGTCTTTGAGCATGTTGTACATGGATATCATTTAACACTAATAGCAAGATAAGAGAAAAAGGAGTGATAGACCTTTCAGATATAATCAAGTTTAGTGAGTGCAACCCTTGAGAAGAAACGCTTGAAGGTTAAGAGTGTTTATTATAAATGATGTCAAGTATGGCTAAGTGCCTCAAAAAGAATTCTCACAATGATTGAAAGTTCGAAATTTCTTAAGTTGTTTGAGAAGAGTTTGAAGTCTTCGATTGTAATTCATCGTAGATCAAATGAGAATATTGGGAGACTGCAATGTGAATGGAGACCACTTGACCCAAGGAGGCCCCCCCCCCCAACCCCTCCCCCCCCCCCCCCCCCGGACGCCCAGAATAATGACTTAGGAGGGAGATTGTTAGGTTATGAAAATGTCGGATTATGTGTTTTATTTATTTTGATATTAGACTTTATTATGTTTAGTTTAATACTAAGTTGTAATAAGGTTTATTTATGCTTTAGTAATATAATAGCATAATAACCAAAGTCTAGGGTTACTAGTATGTTCAAGTTAGAAATAAGGAAGGGATGCACTTCCCTCCTTTGTCCTATAAATAGCCCTTCTTAATCTTCATTAGAGGTGATGCTCTTTGTAACAACTCTTACATTTTCCTCCATAATAATTATTTGCATATTTTCCCTTCAGAGCTTGCTGATTCTACATGTTGATATGATTGATTCAAGATTCAAGTGACCTATCACAAATGTTACAATCAAGAATAGTCAAAAAAATGCACTGCTTCTTTTTTGTCTAAATATGTTGAGGAGAGTATCAAGCCTAACCCAAAGATTCCTCTCAATGCCCTTAAAGATTAGTTGTAGAAACAATATGAAGTAGGGATTTCTCAAATGCAGAATAGTGGAAAGGTAATCAACAAAAATCGGCAGTATGCACTAGTTGGACCGAGACTATTGATTTAGAATTTAAAATCTACGTAATTCCAAACACATACTTTTAAGATTGAACTGGTAAAATGGCCATTGTTCTATTTGCAGAACATTAACAGTCTAGAGAGAAAAGTTCAAAGTTGGATTTAGTATGTATTTAGTCCTTTGAAAGATGGATTTAAGGCAAGAAAAAGAGATTTTCTGGGATTGGATGGATGTTTCTTGTCTGGTACTTACCTTGGGTGGATTTTGACAGCAGTAGAGGTAGATCCAAACAATAGAATATACCCCTTGCATATGCTAATAAGTGACTCTGGAAACTAAGGATTTCATGGCGAACATAGTGGTTTCTTGACTGTATTGGTGATGACTTAGATCTTTTCAGAAACTCAAATTTTACCTTTAGATCAGATAGGCAAAAGGTATGGTTTCTATTAAACTTGTCTTATATTTCAACTGTATTGTTTGAATTAAACTTGGTTTATGTCTTAATTATATTATAATGAACTTGTTTGGAATTTCAACTGTCTTAGGGTGTCATACCAGCAATTGCAGATATATTTTATAGTGCTGCGCATAGGTTTTGCCTTAAGCACATTTATGACAATATGAAGTTGTCTTGGGAAGGTCAAATGTATAGGAGATGCTATGAAGATATGCAACAGCCACTATTGTGCATAGGTTTAATAAACACATGGACAAACTCAAATATTTTAAGAAAGAAGCTTGTAAATGGTTGAAAAAGATTCTTCCCCAACATTGGTCTATGTCTCATTTTTCTCGTATAATTACTTGTACATTTCAACTGTATTGCTTCAATTAATTTAACTTTTTTGAATTTATCTTGTAGGAAGGGTTGTGATGTATTGTTAAACAACATGTGTGAAGTGCTTAACAAACAACTTGTAGTATGCGATAATGGACAAGCCTATCTCACATGTTTGAATTCACTAGAGAAATACCTAATGAAAAGAATGTTAATGTGCAGAAGGTTATAAGAGTCTGATGGTCCTTTTACACCAATGCTGCTATAACTTTTATCAATTTGATAGATGACAGGGCAGATAAAGAGTACATTGACGAACTTTATTACATTCTTTTAACAATCTGTTATGTATAAGTGTTTCAAGTTTTGGTCGGATCTATAGTTAAATGTAATGATTTATAGATTTGAATGGAAATGGGAGTGACTTATGGCAACCAAGCTAAATACCCAAGGGATCAGTGTGTAGTGAATATGAGGACTAGAGAGTGTAGTTGTAGAAAATAAGAGTTGACTAGGATACCCTGTAAGCATGCAGTTGTTGCCATTTGGAATATGGAAAGTAATGGGGAATAAACTGGCATGCCAGAATCTTACTGTCATCAATCTCATTGCCTATCAACATGGAAAGAAATGTACAGGTTTAAAATTAATCCAGTCAATGGTCTAAATTTTTGGGAAAAATCTACTATCCCAAACACAATTGTCCCACCAAAAGTTCACCCACAAATTGGTAGGCTACCAAAAAAGAAAGAAAGAAGAGTGCTGCTTAATTAGTTGAAGGAATGGTTAGAGGAAAATAAGTTTAGCAGAGCAGGTAAGAGTATTAGTTGCATCAAGTGTAAGGGAATTGGGCATAACCAAAGGAGATGCACAAACGATCCTTATGCAAGTGATCCACAAGTAACTCAAACACAACAGTCATCACAAGCTCCAACAGCCACCCAAGCTTTACAAACTGCACCAACAACATCAGCACAGACTACTCACACTGCACCATCCACAACAATGAATAGACCATTTCATCATGCACAACTTCATGCATCACCAACAAAGGTGATAAAGGCAACAGTTGTAAGAAGGATGAGTACTGGTTGTTTTTTGTATCTTATTTCAGTTATGTATGTCAAACAGCATGTTTTGTTAATTTCCTATGTTTCTAGACTTGGTATTTGCTACTTTTGGTACTTTGTTCATGGTTGTTCCTAGACTTGTTCCTGGTCCTATGTGTCAAACAACATGAAAAACTTATGTTCCTGGTTGTTGTTAGACTTGTAACTTGGTACCTTTTATTGGTACCTTCTTTTGGTACTTTGTTATGATAAACTACATGTTTATTACAGTATATTATTGGTGGATGTTTGTGTCTTATTTCAGTTGTTGTTAGACTTGTAATTTGGTACCTTTTATTGGTACCTTGTTTTGGTAGTTTGTTATGATAAAACTAGTGTATTTGGTACTTTATCCACCTAATGTTCCTAGTAAATGCATTGGCAACCACTCCTCCTAGCTTATGGTCAGGTGAAATGCTACTCTTTTGCTAGTTTGGTCAGTGTTAGTTAAATGCAGCTTAAATGTTAGTTGGTCTGTTAGTTGTGATGGAAATTATTACATCCAATAATCTTACACATTGTTATATACATCAAGTTGTACCTGCATTTTCCATTCATTATAAAGCCAAAATACAACTTGATACAATTGCTTACACTTAAAGCATAACATAACCACCTAAAAACTTACTTCAAACATTAGGTTCATATATTGACTACTTGAAAGCAAAAACAACAATAAAAAACAACCAACTAATAAGCAACATCTTCTTCATCCTCTTGGCTTTGACACTTTTTTCTTATGCTACCCCTTGTAGCTCATTCATTGAACGCAACAAACCTAGAATTGTTTGCATAACCCGTGCACACATAGGTGGATCATACCAATCAATTATTTCACAATTTGTTCCCTAATAAAACAAAATTATAAAAATTAGGTCAAAATCAAAATTAGGTTTTTTTTTAAAAATCAATATAACACTCAGTCTTTCTTTTTGCACAACAATATAATCGTCTTCTTGGGTTAATTGCGGTCCATGATGTTCGAATGGCGAATGGTGCTCTACAGTTATTGCATCGAACCTTTGTGTTCATGTTTATGTGTGTGTTTTTATGAGTGAATGTGGTAACTTTGTTTATGTGAAAAAATAAGGTAAAAAGGGAATATAAACAAATAAGCCAAACCAGAAAAGACCCAAATACCTAGCACGTGATGGTCACGTGACACCATTTCATTAGTAAAACTAGCGACCGTTAGTAATAGGGACCAAACCCTATACATGTCAAAACCATGAGAAGATGATCCGGAAAATAAGACGATGGGCCATTTTCGTTTTAAACGACACACCACATGGACCATTTATGCAATTAACTCTAAGGGATAATTCCATATATACCCAACTTGATATCAAAATTTCATATTTACCAAAACATA
Organism: Tanacetum coccineum; assembly: GCA_026074375.1. NCBI lineage: Eukaryota > Viridiplantae > Streptophyta > Magnoliopsida > Asterales > Asteraceae > Tanacetum > Tanacetum coccineum. Next base: position 36,235 of record BQNB010006473.1, on the reverse strand, counting down.
AGTTTTTAGTGCACAAATACAATGCATTTAATACATGTTTTGAGTAAATATAGAATTATAATGTTTAAGTGTTTTTAGTGCACAAATACAATGCATTTAATACATGTTTTGAGTAAATATAGAATTATAATGTTTAAGTTGAGGAAATATAAAATTGCCCTGATAAAAAAAAAAAAAAAAAAACCCTCACGAGTCTTGCTAACAAACATCCTAAACGAGAAAAATGTGGTATCCTTTGTAATAGTACACCATCTAAAACCACACTACCACCCCAAATCCCAAATCCACCATTTCACAATTTAGGTTAAAAAAACATTATCCTTGAAACAACAACAATGGTAGCCACCACCACCATGACCCCAAACCCGGAACAAAACCACGACACATCAGACGACCAACAACAACAAAACCAACAACGCAGATCCGAAATCTACACATACGAAGCCCCTTGGCACATCTACGCCATGAACTGGTCCGTTCGTAAAGACAAAAAATACCGCTTAGCCATTGCTTCACTTCTAGAACAATACCCCAACCGGGTCGAAATTGTCCAGCTTGATGACACCAACGGTGAGATCCGACCCGACCCTAATCTTTCTTTCGAGCATCCTTACCCACCCACCAAGCTTATTTTTATCCCCGATAAAGAATGCCAAAAACCTGATCTTCTTGCCACGTCATCTGACTTTTTAAGGATATGGAGGATTGGCAACGAGGATGACGTGGATAATGGGGTTGTTGAGATGAAGAGCTTGTTGAATAATAATAGGAATAGTGAGTTTTGTGGTCCCGTTACTAGTTTTGATTGGAATGAGGGTGATCCTAGAAGGATTGGGACTTCAAGTATTGATACCACTTGTACGATATGGGATATCGAGCGCGAAACGGTTGATACGCAGCTTATCGCTCATGATAAGGAGGTTTATGATATTGCTTGGGGTGGTGTGGGTGTTTTCGCTTCGGTTTCGGCTGATGGGAGTGTTAGGGTTTTTGATTTGAGGGATAAGGAGCATAGTACTATTATTTACGAGAGTAGTGAGCCTGATACGCCTTTAGTTAGGTTAGGATGGAATAAACAGGATCCTAGGTATATGGCCACCATTATTATGGATAGTGCTAAAGTTGTGGTGTTGGATATTCGTTTTCCGACTTTGCCTGTTGTGGAATTGCAGAGGCATCAGGCGAGTGTCAATGCCATTGCTTGGGCTCCGCATAGCTCGTGTCATATTTGTACTGCTGGTGATGATAGTCAGGCGCTTATTTGGGATTTGTCGTCTATGGGTCAGCCGGTTGAAGGTGGGTTGGATCCTATATTGGCGTATACCGCTGGTGCTGAGATTGAGCAGTTGCAATGGTCGTCTTCGCAGCCTGATTGGGTTGCGATTGCTTTTGCGTCTAAGCTTCAGATTTTAAGGGTATGATTGGCTGGTTCGATTGTATTGTAGAATTGATAGTTTGGTTTAATGTGATTGTGTTTGTTGGTTGAATTTAGGTTGACTTTATTTTTATATAGGTTTTTGGGAATACACTGACACATTTGCATTTGCCTGTTACTATCTATACAATTGAATGTTTTCGGTCTTGTGATGTGTGTCATATTTGGTTTTATATTATGTTGATTGTTGATCGTGTTTTCTTGCGATTTTGCTGTTTTGGAGTGCGAGATCAGTTTATGTGAGAATGTATAATGAATCCATAGATAGTGAACCTTATGCCAGCTTTAGTTGAAAAGCTGTCCTTGGTGGACTGATAGTGCATACACTTTGCCAAGCCATATGGATTTCAGGGGGTGTTTGGCATTTTGTTCTGAACTACGATAAGATTATAGTGATTGGATGTGTGTTTGATGTCCTGAGTGTCAATTATTCTAAGATTTACGTGTATAATGACCCCTAAGCGAAAGCCATTTCATCACAGGTACCCCTAATTAGTTCTTACAGCTGCATCTTAACAGATTATCTTTTGTACCTATGTTCCCGATAAGCTGAATGAGTTTCAGAATGCTCAGATATTGAAGTAGTAGGCGGCTCAACGAGACAACAATGAGATCTCTTTTTAACATGTTAATGCCAAACATCCCTTAGCGTTCGTAGTCCATTATATTAAGAAAAGTTGCAGAATTGTTGTGTTCAAACATTCTTTTTGATGGCTAGTAAGGCCCCATGATCTGTCATTTTGAATAGGAGGGGACTGGCAATTGAAAGCTGAGACCGGCCAATATCAAGCCCTTCAAATCCTTGACAAGACCTTATCTATAAGTAGTTTACAATGCCCAGGATTAGTCTGTACACTAACAAGCTTGTTGGGTTGGTGCATTTCAGATCAAAAGAAAACTTATTTGGGGTTTTGGCTGAAGAGCATAATTTTGTTCTTAATTACTTGAAATAGACGGCAAATTTGGACGTGACACTTTAAAACAATGAATTGCAGTAGACACTCTAAAACAGTGAATCGCAGTTCTTATAATATATGAACGGGAAACTTGCACATAAACGTACATGACGCTGTTGTCTGACAGTTAAAACATGGTTTATAAGGGTATTGTGTATAAAGATGAACATAAATGAGAATTTTATGCTACTACATTCAAAAAAACAATAAGAAAAAGAAATGTCTGAATCTTCACAATCTCCTGCATGCATATAGTTCCAGATATAGTAACCTCTTTCCTTAGAACAACCAGTGCTTCTTCCTTGGCTTCTGCTGCACCACAGCATCTGCACAACAAGCAACTATATAATCAGCCTAACACCCTCAATTTTAGGATTCTTCTCGACTCAGAAAGCAATCAATGCCCACCTCGGATGTCGTATAGCGAGTTGTAGTGCACTTCCGACCAAAAGCTTAGCCAAAGTTCTGTGTAAAAAGAATACCACATATCAACATCAGATACAATTATTACGTGGACTCCTAAATCAATTTTGTATTGTCTAAGTTTCATTATTGATTTCCTGGACTTTGTATGTTTACAAAACTGAAGCGATGACATAAAAAACTAATGTAATACCTCGCTGAGGTGCCTGATGTTGTGGGGTAATTTCTATAAAACATGTATCTCTGAATGAGGTTAAAAGGCATATCTTGGCAGCAAACTGCACGTAATTAGACAAGTAGCAGCTAACATAAATTAGCTGAAGAAAAATATCTTAAAGCCGTACAATAATCTAATAATTTCACACTTCTTCAAGAATCACATAAACATAGATTACTTGAGATTTCAAAGACACAGGACATATGCAGTCACATTTGACAAGCAAAAATTAGTTTACATATACAAGGACCACTGAAACAGTTGATGACACAATAACAATTGGCATTAAAGTCGGGCAACACATCACCGTCAGCAATAAATGAGTGAAAATGATATTATAGCACACCCAATCCACATATGTACTTGTGTAAACATTTAAGACACTAATTACCCTTGTGCTAGTTTTATTTAGAAGTTGCAGTATTACAAGTTGCGTAGATTTCCAATCTTAAGTGATCCTTTGAACTATTACAACTATACAAGTACTATTCTGTTTACATATATTTTTAACTGAATAGCTACTGCCAATGTCCTGAGATAAGAGGAAAACAGACCTTATCAGCAGCCGCTTGTAGGGTAACATGATCCCCCCATTCACCTGTTCTGCAAGTGCAAGGATTCAGTTACAAAAACATATATAACAAAATAATGAAAACAATCCTAATGCAAGCAATGGCAGTAAATTTTGTTTGCAAATAAAACAAGTCATATGCACTTAGATTATATTTTCTTTTAAAGATAAAGAGTAGTCACGACCCTGTATGAAGAAGCCTACTTGGATATTTTTTTGTAGTACTTCTTGTACTTCATTGGAACATAGCCTTCATACAGAGAGCGATACTCCTTCAGCTGGAAAATGAACAGACAACACAACTTAAGCATAAACGATAAATGTGCAATTAACAATTTTTCTGGTAAGGGCGTAAGGCATCCTAATCTACCCCTAGGATAAGGTGGATTCCCTAAATTGCACCATAAATGTAAGGGGGTGTTTGTGTAAGCTTATGAATTGGGCTTATGCTTATATTATAAAAGCCGCTTATGGCTTACATATCATGAGCTCATAAGCCCTTGCTAAGTGTTTGGTTTAGCATATACAATAAATAAGTTAAAATGACAAAAAAGTACATAAAAATAAAATTGGTGTAATTATTAAATGAGGGTATAAAAGTCTTTTTATAATATTATTCTTATATAAGCCCACCCCTCCTTATATAAGCCACAAAGTTTGGGCTTACCATAACCCCCTTATATAAGCTCATAAGCCCAGTCATATAAGCTTAGCCAAACACTTAGTTTCGGCTTATTTAACACATATAAGCTAATAAGCTCATAAGGCCATCATATAAGCTTAGCCAAACACCCCCTAAGTACAATTACATTGCACACAAAAAGCTAATTGAGATCCAAGAGCAAACCTGCTTGACAACCTCCTTTCGGACATGTTTATGATACTCGGGTGACCTGTAGAGCTGGTCAGAAATTGCACGGAACTGAAACCCATAGAAGAAAGCTATTAACAAAAATTGAAATATCGTATCCCGAAACATGAAGAAACAAGACACCGACAGATCACAGACCTGGCAATTTCCGTCACCAGAGACCCTCACTTCGTATAAACCATAAACATGTAACCTATAGAAAACGCAAATCCTCAGCATTGACGGTGAGAATAAATATGCTTTATAAAAAAACAAGTAAACAACATCGAGCAGCTTAAACACATACCTCTGACTTAATCGTTGATGATCCATACTAGCATCGCTTATATTAGGAATAAAGGAATTAATCCGCGGTACATGCTGAAATTTTCAACCAAGGGTATATTAGATCATAACCAAAACAAACAGTCGTAAACTGCGAAACTTAGTGCTATCTTACCGCAACAGGTTCGAGGTTGGTAAGCCGCCTTCCAACAGAACCATCTAACTTAGCATACTCTTCCGACAACACAGCCGCAATCATCCCATCATCCTCAACATCTTGCTGACTACTCAACGAAGTCGAACTAGAACTTTCACCGACACTCGGTAAATGATCCGATGAAGAATGCACTTCATACGGACCATTTCCATTTCTCATCATATACAACAACCTTTTTCAAGTCCTAAATTTCGCAAACCTTAAAACCTAGCTTCATCATTAGAAATATAACATAAAAGTATTAAACTGCTAACAATTAATATAATGATTGAAATATAGAATCCTAGATCTAAGATAATATATGTAATGAATATCGTAGAAGATAGGATCAAAATATAGGTCAAAAACTTAACACAAGTCAAATTTGATATAATTATAGAATGAAATGAAATAAAGCTAGTATGATTAAGAAATGTGAAATATACCGTGAGATAATTAGGCAAACGTAGGGGCGAATAATTTGGGATAGATTAGATAGAGGGGATTAAAACTTAAAAGTTTTGTATGTAAAACAAGACAAAAGAGGTTAGTAAAATTGAGAGAGATAAAAATAAAAGCGTTGGGTTTTGTTGATCAACCGGTTATTGACTTTGAAGATATTTATGTTTTAGGTGGGTGATAACCGCACGGGACGGACACTGAAAATGACCCAACTTGCTAACGTAACAAATTAACAATAACAGTGTTACATTTATATGGGCTGAAGTTAACGAGCCCACTTTCGAATCTCGGGAGAAACAAGTCCAATTAGATCACTTGTTTGTTCCTTCTACTCAAGATATACTTTCCTAACCATTAAACAACTTTATCTTTTCTTCTAGTCACGTAACAAGCATGATTGCCCGCGCGTTACTGCGGGGCGTTATTTTTTTTCATTTTTTTTGGCTTAGCGTAGGGCGGTTTTTGACTGCATAAGAGCTGGACCTTCCACGCGTTGCGACGGGGCTTGTTTTTGTGGGATTTGATTACATAGCCCGCGCGTTGCCGCGAGGCATAATTTGCGAATATGTTTTGAATGAATATTAGATGGAAATGTGTTCACGCGTTGTGGCGAGGCTGACTTGTATATTGCAATATTGGGCTCGTTTTGTTCGCAATTCGAAGATCTTTCCGCATGTATTTTTTTATCTGAATGAATCGGTAGATATGTGTTATATATTTGATAAATAAAATTTACTATATAAAAAGTCGTAAATAGTTAAAAGTTGAGGGTACTTTTTGTAAATTTTCTTTTTTATTTTATTTATATTAAACTTCAAATTTTTTTATAAAATCGTGCGTATGTCGGAAGCATTGCAATATTGGACTCGTTTTGTTCGCAATTCGAAGATCTTTCCGCGTATATTGAACTCGTCAATGGACTAGAGGGACAAGGTCTTTTAAAACTTCTTTTACACTTACAAAAGAAGGATAAAAGGGAAACGCAGGGGCATTGAGAAATTACGCAATTGACTTGATTTCGCAATTACTCCAAACATTCAAAATTCACACGCGGTTTTAATTGCCCTAACCACCTCCCCAACTGAATTTCCCGCCAATTTTCCCCATAAACCCACCTTCTCCAAAACACCTTCCCCGCTCCCCCACTCAATGTAACCTCGTATTAAAGCACCTCCAGGTCACTTTTCACACGTGTCAAGCCCTCATTGGCTCGAACACCTCATCAACATCATCAAACGGCCAATAATTGAAGAAAAAAAGATCTACGGCTGAGATTCAATGGAAGATTCAAGAAACTCTCACCTCTCTTCTTCATTTCTCTATAAATAGGACAACTAGGGTTCATTTTTAGAGTTAGTTAGCAGTTTTAATTTTCATTTTGTAATTTCCTTCATTTTTAAGCACTTTCCTTCAAGTTTCTTCAAATTCAGCTTAAAGTACTTGTACCTTTGTTATTTCAGCTTGTACTTAATCATTTTGAGTAATAACATTCAGTTCTTAAGTTTCAATAGTTTTACCTTTTCAATTTTAAGCTGTTTTCATTCAATAAGCTCTCAATAAGCTAATTTGAGCTTATTCCTGTTCATAAGCTCAAATTTAGTCAAAACTTTGTTATTAGTCAATCATTTACTCATTCTAATCAATTTACATCAAAATCATGATCACTTGAGTGCATTGGATTCAATTTGGAGTTTCAAAGGAGTAATAAGCTAATATAGCTTATTGAGCTTTTAAGCTGGGAATAGAGGCTAAGGTAGCCGTTAGGAACTTGAATTGAGGTCACTCACTCAGAAAGAGTGACCTATAGCTTCTGAGACTACAAAAAACCAGGTTTCAATTCTCATTTTCAATTTAGTGTAAATTTAGCTTAATTAGATTTGCTTAATGTTTTTTCATGAGTTTTCATTTGTGCTTAATCATGATTGATTAGTTGCCTTATTCCTGTTGAGAGTTTTCATAGTTTAGTATTTGTTGAGTTTACATTTCCTAAATCTGTCATCATTAGTATTAATGAGCTAGGAGAGAAAGTAGCTTATTCTCTCTAATAAGCTGTAGATTTTATTGCTCAAATAGCTTAAGTAGGTTAATCTTAGTGTAAGTAGATAAAAAGAATTAGCTATTTTAGTTTTAAATCAGTTTTAAAGTACAAATTAGACTTGTTAGTTTGAATAAAGGAGTGTTTGGTTCAAGCTTTGTTTGACTCTTAAAGTCAACTTCATTCTGTCAAAGTAGTCCACTTAGTTGAGTTAGATCATATTATCAAGTTTTAAAAAGAATTTAGAAGTTAGTTTCAAAGTTTAGGGCTTAAATACTCCTACTTAGCACCAGGGGAGTTTTTAAGAGTTTAAGCCAGGGTAGTTTTTTTTAGAAGTTAAGTAGTTACAGATTTAAAGTACTCACTCATTTCATTAATCAACACTTGGTTGTTACAGGTTTAGGAACATAAAACTAGAGAGTTTAAGAGTTTTAGAGTAGTAAACTTGTCCTGCATATGAACATTTGCCAAATGCATCAGCAACAACAGTCAAAACTGTTGTTGCTATTCATTTTTTAGCTATTTTTTTAGTCTAGGTGATTAGGTTATAGAATTTAGAATTGAGCATGATTTTAGAATTCTATTAGCTTAATAAAATTTATCATTTAAATTTCACTTTCAAGTTCTTAATATAGCTTAAATTCTACTGTCAAAATAGTATAGCAGCACTATTGATTCCTAGCTCAATTTCTTATTGATTTCTTATTTTTAGTTTTAATTTTTAGAAACCTTTTATCTAGGTTTGCTTAATAACCTTAGGACAGCTTAAATTCAAAAATTCAGCCTTTAAGGTTTAGTATTAAGCTCTTTAGCTTATTAGAAAAAAGCTCAAAACAGCTTAAGCCTAAAACTTGCATTCTTCAATATCAAAGTTCTTGTAATTTTTGTTAACAAGTAGTTAATTTCTTCTTAGATTTATCTAGTACATATCGTAGGGTGCATTTAGCTTCTTTTATTTTTCATTTTCATCAAGAAACAAGCTAGAAATAAGCCAAAATCCAAAAAGTTAGGGAAAAGCTTTGTTTCTGTAACAGATTTGAAAAAGCTGATTTTGTAGCTTATCTAGTTGTTAAAAGTTCAAGTTGCCTTTGTTAATGTTGTAGAGAATAAGCTCTTTTATAAGTTTGTAGTTTTAAGTTTTTGCTGAATCTCACTTTTTAATAAGCCAAAAATAAGCCATAGCGTAGGGTCTGTTTGGTACTTTTTCCATAGTTCAAGGTTAACTGTTTTCATTGAAGTGTAAATTTGCAAAAGTTTGGCCGCCTACCCTTTATTTTCCTTATTAGCAGTTTCTACCCTGTCTTTTTAAGAATAAATAAAATAGTTTTAATATTTTAGATTTTAGTTTTATAAAATTAGGTTAAAAGTTTTAATTGATAAAATTAGTGTTCAATTGGTTTATAAAAATTAGGGCTTTTAGTTCCAATAAATTTCTGCACCTTTTTAGTTTTTAAAAACCATTTTTCCATATTTTTCCAGTTAAATTTGTAATTTCTAGGAATTAAAATAGATTTTAGTGAATTACTTTTTCTTAATAAAATCATAAAAAATTCAAAAATAGTTAAAAAATTCCAATTCTTTTTCCTAAAATTTTCTTTTTAAATTTGTGATTTTTAGGTATAAAGTTTGTTAAAAGTCGTGCCTTAGATTTTAATTTTCAATTTTAGCTCACATTGTTACTTTTCGTGCATTTAAATTTCGAGCTAGTTAATTGTTTTTAATTCGTGCTATTATATTTGTAGTATAATCAAAAGTTCAAAAATCCTTTATCAATCTTAACTCGAATCCGAATTATTCCCAATTCTCAATTCACGATTTCGTTGGGACACGACCCGAGTAGTACAATACTTCCCGGATAAAAATATACATATTGTGTTTTCTTTAGTGAGATTTTTACCTTATATTTCTCTTGTTTGAGAAGTATTTTGGAAAGAAATTTTCACGGGATTAATACTATACGTATATAAATTTGTTTGATTTACTCGATACCAAATTTTGGCGCCGCTGCCGGGGATCTCGTGAACGATTTTTGAGGATATTCGTTGAAGTAGAGTTTTGAAGACCCTTCCTTTGGAAGTTATTTTGTTATTTTTGTATAAAAATATAAAAAGTTCATTAATTCGATTCCTATCGAATTAGTAAAAAATATATAAAAAAAAACAAATTTGGATACTAGCTATCCATCTTAAACCATTCCAATAAACAACAAAACAAATCGTGAAGTACTTGCGAGGTACGACGGACCTTTAAGTTTACAAACTATAAGGTGAGTTTAAGGAAAAGTGATAGCTACTTTCTAAGTAGTCATTGCGGCTCGCTAAGCTTTTCCGCTCACTTGTGCGTAATCTTGGAGACTTATCGTGAAGCTTGTAATAAACGGTTACCAAAAATATTTTTGTTTTCATTCTTAATAAATACTAAAAATTTAATTTTCCCCAAAAAGAATCTTCTCAATCTCAAATTCTTTAATTATCTTATGTATTATTCGGAAAAGCTAAAAATATTCTTCTTATTCCTCTTATTTGTTTAATTCTCATTTTCCTTATCCTCGATAATGTTTAATTCTTATGGCGCCTAATCGTTCAAAATCCCTTTATGCAATCAAAGAATGTTCAACCTGTGGAAGTTGGTACACTAAAGAATGTTGCTCAATAGGAAATCTTAATGATCAGATCATTGTTCCCAAGCCCGACTCTTCTCTGCATTGTGCGGTGTGTGGAACCCCGGTCGATGGTCCGTATTGTCATGGATGTACTCTTATACGTATGAAATTCGAAAAAGATTTGTTTACATATTGTGTTGATAATGGAGTTTTCCAAAACTTTCAAGATACTTCCGAGTCATCCAATGACAATACCAACGTTGTTAATGCTCCTCGAGAGCCAAGCGTTGTTGATCAAGACCCCGGTGTAAATATTTCACAAAATCCTCCACAAATCGACCATAATTGTTGTTATGAGTGCGGTGATTCATTAAATGGAATTTTTTGTCAACAATGCATTTGTGAATCTTGTGGAAAAGGTGCTCATTTCGGTTACAATTGTCCACCAAAAGATCCGATCATTTCTGAGCTGGAACCGTGCTACAATCGAAATTTTGATTGTTTCCCACATGATTCACAAACTCTTCCACAACAATATCTTTGTTGTGAAAACTGTGGGGGACCTCATGAGACTTACCAATGTCAGCCGATGAACCAAGAGTATTTTAATTCTCATTCTTCCGGTTTCGACCAATTTCAACCCCCGCAGTTTTCCGATGTTTATCAGACTCCTCCGGTAGCAAGTATGGAAATGCTACATGCTCAAACGGATCTTATAGAAGCTATGCAAGACTTCTTGAAGAAGTATGATCACATACCTCATAATGAAAAGAGCATCAAGTTATTGCTTGCTGAGGAGAAATTTTTGAAGATCAAGCAAGTTGTGGAAGAAGAGCAAACTCAACCTGAGTATTTGCAAGAATTGTTGCAAAGTCTTCTTAAGGATTTACAAATCCTTAATGAAATTCAACCACTAAAGCAAGAAACTTCTAACCAAATCCAGAAAGATCAAGAAGAGAAGAGTATTGCGGAACTGCTTGCTGAGGAGAGACTTCAAAAAGCTAATCAAGTTTTAAATGAAAGTCAATCTCCTCAAGAAATGAGAATCCAAGATTTGGAGATTCAGAAGCAGCAGTGTTTAGAAGAGATGAAAGAATGGATGAATGATTTAGGAATAAGAGAATATCAAAAGGAGGAGATCGATATTGATTATAGAAGGAAATGTGAAGATAAGATTTATGAGCTTAAGGATAAATTCAATGGTCTAAGCATTGAAATTTGGAAAATCATACAAGAAGCAGAAGAGCTTAGAGAGTCTGAAGCTAGAGCTCGAATTCAGAAGATTATCATTGACGATGATGACGATGATTTGGGATTTTATGCGGTTCATCCGAATACGATACACACTCCCGTTTCGCAAAACGTAGAGCCTAAGGATTCACTCATAATGGGAGACGGGCATATTAACACTACTCCGGAAACGGAGACGATTAGTGTTGAGACCCTTGTTTCAAACCCAAGTGAGTCCGATGACTTTAGTTTGGGGGAGTGTAATTTGTTCGACATCGATGATTCCTATTACGAGAAGTCCACGAGTAGACTTGCTCATCTTGCTCCGATTTCGCCGGAAATCGTTGAAGCTTGTGTCGATGACGATGATACCGACGACGATGACGATTATGATGACGATGTTTATGTTGATGATTGTGTTGATATTGAGGAGGACGGAGGAGAGATTGATCTCGACATTTCTAAGATCGTTGACATTTCTCTTCGGGAGAAATTAGTCGTTAGAAGTTATCTTTTTAATGAATAGATTAACGGCTTTTTGTTTTCTCTCCTCCTATTCCAATTTCCTCCTATATTTTGCCACCTCCTTACTATTCCTCGTTGTGGATCTTGATTTTCCTTTAGAGGGAGGCCCAGATGTGCCTAGTTTTCTCGGACGACTCGATATTACTAGGGTATCGAGAGTGACGTGACTCGGGGGAGGACACTACTTATATTGATGCTTTACCTCTTGATGTTTCGATGATTTTCTTCCGAGTACGAGTCATTTACTTTTGATAACGAGCCCGTGATGGCTGAAGTTAAGGTTTTTGACGAAATTAACACAAGTGAACTTTCTTACCCGGGTATAGGTGAAAATGTTGTTTTAGATGAAGAGGAAGATACCTTCACATTCACTACCCGATCTTTTCTACCATTTGTCACCTAGTCCCAGAGGTTTTTACCACATCTTACTTCACTGTAGAGTGAAGATAGTTTGTAAACCAGGTATTTTTTGATAGTAGTGCTTATGAGGAAGAGTTCTTTAACTCTAAGATTTTTGACCCATCCTCAATTGTCTCACCTTTCATCCCGATCTAATTCTTATAGTTTGGGGAGGAATCCGTTCCCTCGGATTTCTGCACCCTCAATTTTATCCTCCAGGATTGAACCTTGTTGAAATCATGAGTCATGTACGGGGGACTGTTAATAAACAGCGCTTCGTGGGAGGCACCTCATGAATATCCTTTTTTCTTCTTTCTATTTTTTCATGTGTTTACAAAGGACTATTTAATTCGGGGTCGAGTATAGCTTGTACTCGGTTATACAACACAACTAAGCGTTTTTGTTTTAAATCATTTTTGGAGCTAACAATGAATTTGATGAGTGGGAAGCTTGTTATCTTTCGTTCTTGTTGGTTGTTGTGCTTGTTTATCTATGGTTTTCCGGATTTGGAAGATTCATGGTTTAAGATTGTGAAGAACAAAGCATTGCCACATAATTTCCATTGATGTCTCACAATCTTCTTCTTCCATACATGGAAATCTTTTTATCCTTGTCTTTATCGTTACTTACATCTATTCTTTTGGTTGTCTTAGAATTTTTGTTTAAGATTTCATTGTGACCTTATCTTTCAAAAACCATTGAGGACATGTTTCATTTTTTTGGGGAAGGTTATCTTCGATATTGAATTGCTATTTCACGCAACTTGTTTGACCTTTTTGGATTCTCACACCTTTTTATGGAAAAAAGATGGAAAAATTTTAAATTTTTGATTACAAAGAAGAAGCTCAATAGAAGCTTAGTTTGGGGAAAAACACCACTTTTTGGTAATCCGTTGGTGTGGGCCGCCAACCACCCATAAAGGGTGCGTTTGGTTTGCGTCTGGTTTGTAAAATGAGCACCAGGGGTGCGCCGGGTTGTTATACAACAGAAAAGGGTGCGTTTGGTTTAGTAGCAAATCTGTTAGGGTGCGTTTGGTTGTGCTCGACAGCCCGCAAGGGGCGTTTAGTTAGTGGTAATAGCAAGAAAAGGGTGAAGTGGCTTTAATAACCATATAGGGGTGTTTGTTTATAGGTTTTGGCAGCGAGTAGGGTGCGTTTGGATTTGTTATAGTCGAATAAGGGTGCGTTTGGTTCAAGGGACAGCAGCTAGGGGTGTTTGTTTTGGTTCGCTGGTCAGCCACGCACAAGGGTGCGTGTGGCTGTCTTAGCTACGTACAAAGGTGCGTTCGATTGTGGTAGTAACACCATCAGGAGTGCGTTTGGTTATTTTGTTTGCACCACAAGGATGCGTGGGTTCGGGTCAGCCACCCACATAGGGTGCATCTTTGGGTTATAATATGAACGAGGGTGCGTTTGGCTGTCCATCAGCCGGGTCGGGTGCGTATGTTGGCTGTCAAACGGGGGTTCGTTTGGTTTGATAATCAGACACAAAAAAGGGTGCGTTTTGTTTTGCACCATAATTATTTTGATTATTTCGTTATATTATCAATTTTTCTACCATAATTGTCTTGGATTTATTCAATACAACTAAGCCTTTTACAAGCTAAGCAAGATCTATTCAAGTGGGATCAACAAGTGGTATCAGAGCTTGTTAAGAAACTTTGAATAAGAAGAAACAACTACACATACCAGATTTATTTATTTGTGAAAACATAAAGGCAGTATCTTTACCAATGGTTTCTACTGCAAAACTTCTAGTGCTCAATCCAGGTGAATTTAAGCTTTGGAAAATGAGGATAGAATGAGGTTTATCTATGTTATTAACATTTAAGCTCACAAGGCTTAAGTGTAAAGCTTAGATGGATTTCAACTATAAAGATAAATTGATCTATGGTTGAGTTGAAAAGAGTGCACACATCTTAATCATTAATTTATTCTTGGGAGTGAAAAGTTCACAAGTTGTAAGTATAAGAGCTTAACCATTTGGACTTATATTGACAATGATCTTGTTTAATAGCTTTGTTTAGTCTAGTGAAAAGTCAGGGAAGACGAATTTTCCTCTTTTGTGCTCTATTAATCGGGAGTAGCCTATTTCAATGAGCCTAAAAGTTGCAAAATTGCAATGATTGCCATTAATGTGTTTCCATGAGATAAAATGTTGAGAAAAAGCTTAAGATGTTTAAAAAGGTGATTCATAAAAGGTGAAAACAAGGGCATTTTGGAAACTTGTTAGTTTACAAAGTGTACACTTGATAAAATTGCGTGAGGACACGGCAATCCTTTAGTTTGGGGAATTTTGATAAGTGCTAAATTGTATACATAAAATACCCGGGATTTCGCCAATAAAAGCCAAGAAAATGCCAAAAGGATAGAAATTTGTGTGCTTTTGTGTCTATTGTGCAGGATTTGATATGTAAAGACAAAAGGAAGCAAAAACGACCAAAAACCGACAAGAAACGGAAAAGACAAGTACAAGTGAAGACAAGAGGAAAATTACCAAAGCCGGATCAGCCCGACACAAGAAAAGAAATTCAAAGGACCAAAGATGACAAAGTTGGAAAGATGGTTTATTAAAGGGGAAAAAGGAAATAACAAACACAAGGTGCCAATTAGGTCTATGTTTTTAAGCCACTCACTCAACAAGAGTGGCTAATACTGAGACTACAAATTTCAGGTTTAATTTTCTAAATTTCACTATAGCATTTAGCTTATTCCATTAGCTTATTGTATTATCTTTGTGTATGTTTAATCCTGCTTAGTATTACTTAGTTAGTTTAAGAGTTTTAAATGTCTTTAGTTAATTGTAGCTAGAATCATTAAGCTGTCATTTCCTTAGATTCTGTCACATTAGTATAAAAGGCCAGCTGAGTAACTAGCTATTTCCTCTTAATAAGCTAGATATCTTAGTGCCAAATTAGCTTAACTAGGTCAGTTTAAGCTTGACTAGATATAAAGTTTTAATAGTTTTAGTGTTAAAATAGATTTTAAGTGCACTTTATTTTAGACAGTCTTAGTAAAGTAGTGTTTGGGTAAAGGATTGTTTGACCTTTAAAAGTCAACAGTTCAGTATCAAAATACTTTATATAGTTGTGTTAGGCCATATTATCAAGTTTTAAATAGACCTTAGAAGTTAGTTTGTAGAAACACAAGATTTAGGGCTTAAATGGTCCTAGCTAGCACCAGGGCAGGTTTAGGTGTAATTAGATTTTGTAGTTAAGTGTTTCAAAAGCATTTTAGAGTCAAGCTTGGTTGATGTAGCTTTATATACATGTAATGAGTTAGTTTAAGAGTTTTAAACTAGGAAATTGGCCTGCACTTTGTTTATTTAGCAATTTAATTGAGTTTTTGGTCAAGTACATCAGCAACAACAATTAATACTGTTGTTGCTATTCAATTTTCTAGTTGTCTTTAAGTCTTTAAAATTAGGAGTTAGAGTTTAGAATTAAATATTTTAGAAGTACCCTAGTAGTTTTACATAAGTCATCATTTAGGTTTCATTTTTAAGCTTTTTAATTAGCTTAAATTTTCCTGCAAAAGTAGCTTCAACAACAGCTTAGATTTTCAGCATTATCTCTTTTGATTTCTAAGTTTTAATTGTTTTTGTCAAAATCCTTTTATCAAGGTTTTATCTACATTCATAGTATAGCTTATCTTTGAAATTTCAGTCTCTAAGATCTAGGTATGAGCTTTTTAGCTTATTAGGAAAAGCTTAAATTCAATTATAAGCTGAACCTTTCACTTTTCAATAGCAAATCTCTTTATAATCTTGTGTACTCTTAGCTTATTACTTTTTAGAAGTCCATAGTACACATCTTAAGCTTCATTTAGCAACTTTTAGTTTTCATTTTCATTTAGTAAAAAGCTAGTAATAAGCAAAAGTTTGAAAAAGCTAGTAAACCCTTAGTCTCTGTAACAGTTTTAAAAAAGCTAAGTTTTCTAGCTTATTAAATTGTTAAAATGTCCAAGTGCCTTAATTAAAGTTGTTGAGTATAAGCTCATGAACAACTTTGTAGTTTTAAGCTTTTGCTCATTTTCATTTTTTAGATAAGCTCAAAATGAGCAATATCGTAGGGTCTGTTTTGAACTTCTTCAATAGTTAAAGGTTAACTATTTTCATTGTAGTGTAAATTGCAGTTAGTTACTCCGCCTATCCTTCTCTTTCTTTCTTTACACTTTCTACCCTGTCTTTTTAGGAATAAGAAAATAGATTTAATATTTTTAATTTTAGTTTAATAAAATTAGGGTTAGGTTTTTAATTGGCAAAATTAGGGTTCAATTAGTTTATAAAATTTAGGCATTTTTATACCTTTAGATTTCTGCACCTTTTAAGTAGTTAAAAATCATTTTTCTTTATTTTTCCAGTAAAGTTTGTATTTTCTAGGAATTAAAATAGATTTTAAGTAATTTCTTTTTCTTAAAAAATTCATAGAAAATAGAAAAATAGTTGAAATTTTTTAATTCTTTTTCCTAAAATTTTCTTTTTAATTCTAGTATTTTTGAAAAATAAAAGTAGAATTTTAGTTTTAATTTTTAGAAAAAGTTTATTTTTAGTAAATCATTTTTCTTTAGAAAATCATAAAAAATACAAAAATAGTTAAAAAATTCTAATTCTTTTTCCTAAAATTTTCTTTTTAAATTTGTGATTTTTAGGTATAAAATTTGTTAAAAGTAGTGCCTTAGATTTTAAATTTCAGTTTTAGCTCACGTTTTCAATTTTTGTGCATTTAAATTTCGTGCTCGTTAACTGTTTTTAGATTGTGTTATTATATTTGTAGTGTAATTCAAAGTTCAAAAATCCTTTTTATTCTTGACTCGAATCCGAATTATTCCCGAATCTCAATTCACGACTTCGTTGGGATACGACCCGAGAAGAAATACTTCCCGGTTAAAAATATACATATTGTGTTTTCTTAAGTGAGATTTTTATCCTTTTATTTCTCTTGTTTGAGAAGTAATTTGGAAAGAATTTTCACGGGATTAATACTATATATATATAAATTTGACTAGTGCTTATACACGCAACCAAATTTTGGCGTCGTTGCCGGGGAAGACGTGAACGATTTTTGAGGGCATTCGTTGAAGTAAAGTCAAGAAGATCCTTTCCACCGGGAAAGTTACATACTTGTTATATAATCAAAAACATTAAAAAGAATTTAAAAAAAGAATCAACAATAATATAATACTCTTAAATGAGTATTATCATAATATCATCGCAACAAAAGATCAAAACACTCCCATTTTTGACACTCGCTAGGTACGGTTCACCTCTAATTGGCTTATTCATTAAAGAGAGTAGGCAGGCTTGGTCTACGGATCGCCTCAAGGGACAAGGGTTATTCTAAAAGAGCCTCGCTCTTTCCCTTTTCTCCGCTCTTTTTGTGAGTTAGTTGGTTAGAGAGCTACCGTGACGTGAGTAGATCTTTTGGTTGAGTTCTTTCTCGATTATTTTTCCATTCTTCAAATTTTAGGGCTTAATAAATAAATAAATAAAAAATTAAAAAAAAATTAAATCATAAAATTCAAAAATATTCTTCTTGTCTAGTGCTTGTGCACTCGCTCTTCTAATAATTCTTCTTCTCAATCCCTTTATTGTTTTAATTCTTCATGTCGACATCCAGTGCTATTACATGTTACAATTGTGGAAGGACGAACGAATCCGGATTTTGTCCATGTTTGTGGTGCTTCAAATGTTCAAAGATTAAATATCCTTATTGTCCGGGTTGCTCTTGTATGACGTGTGGTACCGAACTTACGGACGGAGTTTGTCTACAATGTTGTCCTTATCCGAATTATTACGACAATACTCCAAATTATTCTAATTACCTTCCACAGCCCGAGTACCAGACGTACTCTTGCGAGTCATGTGGGAATATTGCTCATTATGGATATCCTTGTCATAAAGACAATTTTGAAAAAAGCTGAAAAGGAATGAATGATTAGAAAGAGATGATTTAAAACTTACCTTAGAAAAGTTTGAAAATTCATCTAAGAATCTAAGCAAACTGTTAGATAGTCAAGTATGTGATAAGTTCAAGACTGGTGTGGGGTTTGATAGTCAAGTGGTTGATAGTCAAGTGTTTGATAGTCAGGAGAATGATAGGTACAAAACAAGTGAAGGGTATCATGCTGTTCCCCCTCCCTATACTGGGAACTTCATGCCCCCTAAATCTGATTTGGTACTTGCTGATGAGGATGAATATGTTTTTAGTGAGTTAGTAACTAGTATACCTGATGTTGCAACAAGTGAAGCTAAGACTAGTGAGTCAAAACCTAAGTCTGTTGGTGAACCACTTATTGAAGACTGGATATCTGACAGTGAGGATGAGAATGAGACTGAGTCTAAATCTAAACAGAGAAAATCTAGTTTTGCTAAAGTAAAATTTGTTAAATCTAATGAGCATGTGAAAACACCTAAGGAGTCTGTTAAGAAGGTAGAGAATGATAAGCAAGCTAAATACCCTAGGAAAAATAGTCAAAGTCCTAGAGGTAACTAGTGAAACTGGAATAATTTGATGACTCATAAATTAAGAAGTAATTTTGAGTTTAAAAATAAGTCTTGCTATGTATGTGGTAGTTTCAACCATTTGATCAAAGATTGTGATTTCTATGAAAAGAAAATGGTAGAAAAACCTGTATGGAACGATGCTAGAAGGGTGAATCATCAAAATTCTCAAAGAATGACTCTCCCTCATCCAAAAAGAAATTTTGTTCCAAGAGCAGTCTTAATGAAATCTGGTCTTAAAACACTTAATACTGCTAGGCAAGACTCTTCAAGAGCAACAATATCAGTTAATATTACCAGACCAATTAATACTGCTTACCCAAAACCAATAGTAAACTATGCAAGGCCAGCATCAAATGTTTTTAATAGAGCACATTCACATGTTAGAAGGCCATTTATCATGTTTACATTAAATAAGAACAATACTTTCAATGAAAAAGTTAATACTGTTAAGGGAAATGTTACTACTGTTGGGCCAAAAGCAATAGTAAGTGATGAGGCTAATGCTGTTAAGGCCTCAACATGTTGAGTTTGGAGACCAAAGCAAAAAGTTTTAGACCATGTCTCCAGACACAATGGTGCATCAATGAACTTTAAAAGATTTGACTATGTTGATGCACAAGGTAGATCCAAGTCTGTAACGGCTTGGGTCCCCAAGAGAGCCTGATTCTCTTACTTTTTGTGCAGGGCAATCCACAGCTAGAATTGCAGGAAAAAGGAGTAATTGACAGTGGATGCTCTAGGTACATGATTGGAAACAAGTCCTACCTCTCAGATTATGAAGAAATTGATGGTAGATTTGTTGCCTTTGGAGGAGATCCCAAAAGAGGTAAAATCACCGTTAAAGGTAAAATTAGTACAGGTAAATTGGATTTCAAAGATGTGTACTTTGTTAAGGAGCTTAAGTTTAACCTTTTCAGTGTCTCACAAATGTGTGACAAGAAAACAGTGTTCTTTTTATAGACACTGAATGTGTTGTTTTGTCTCTTGACTTTAAGCTACTTGATGAAAATCATGTCTTGCTTAGAGTTCCTAGAAAAGATAACATGTACAGTGTTGATTTAAAGGATATTATTCCTTCAGGAGATTGAACTTGTCTCTTTGCAAAGGCCACATTAGATGAATATAATATTTGGGATAGGAGGCTTGGGCATATAAATTTCAAAACTATGAACAAACTAGTAAGAGGAAACCTTGTAAGAGGTTTACCTTCAAAGATTTTTGAAAATAATCATACATGTGTTGCTTGTCAGAAAGGAAAGCAGCATAAAGCCTCTTGTAAGACCAAGACTGTAGGCTCAATCAACCAACCTTTATAAATGTTACATATGGATTTGTTTGGCCTAACGTTTGTAAAGAGTCTAATGAAAAAGATGTACTGCATTCTTGTCACAGATGACTATAGTAGGTTTAGTTAGGTTTTCTTCTTAGCCACTAAGGATGAAACTAGTGAAATCCTTAAAACATTTATAACTGGCATAGAAAATCTAATAGACCTTAAGGTGAAAGTGATTAGATGTGACAATGGGACTGAATTCAAGAATAAGGTCATGAATCATTTCTGTGAAATGAAGGGTATTAAGAGGGAGTTTAGTGTTGCTAGGACTCTACAACAAAATGGAGTAGCATAAAAGAAAAATAGGATACTAATAGAGGCTGCTAGGACTATACTAGCTGATTCAAAATTGCAAACAACATTTTGGGCTGAAGCAGTTAATACTGCTTGTTATGTTTAAAATAGGGTGTTAGTTATCAAGCCTTACAACAAGACCCCTTATGAATATTTTCTAGGTAGAGAACCTGCCTTAAGCTTCATGAGACCATTTGGGTATCCTGTTACTATTCTTAATACATTAGATCACCTAGGTAAGTTTGATGGAAAGGCTGATGAAGGGTTCTTTGTAGGATACTCTACCAATAGCAAAGCATTCAGGGTATTCAACAGTAGAACTAGGATAGTAAAAGAGAACATGCATGTCAAGTTTAGTGAAGAAACACCTAATATTGTAGGAAATGGACCTAATTGGCTTTTTGATATAGATACTCTAACAAAATCTATGAATTATAAGCCAGTTGTTGCAAGGAATCAAACTAATGGTAATGCAGGTACCAAAGAAAACATTGATGCAGGTCAAGCTGGGAAAAAGACAGTATCTAGTCAAGAGTATATACTGCTACCATTGTTGACATCTGATCAATCACTCTCTAAAGGTTCAAAGGATTCTCCTGATGATGGATTCAAACCATCAGGAGAGTAGGAAAAGAAGGATTCTGAAGATCCAGGGAATGAAGATAGTGAGGTTCCAAGTTCAAAGGAGCCAAGAATTAATCAAGAAAAGGATGCAAATGTCAACAGCACTAACAACATTAATACTGCTAGTGATGGAAACAACACTAACAATGTTAATACTGTTAGTTCAACTGTTAATGCTGTTGGCTTAGAGGATAATGATGTTGATGAGAATATAGTCTATGGATGTATTGATGATCCAAATATGCATAATTTAGAAGAGATTGCCTATTCAGATGATGATGAAGAAGTTGGTGCAGAGGCTGACATGAACAATTTAGCTATAACTATGCCTGTCAGTCCTATTCCAACTACAAGAGTTCACAAGGATCATCCACTTGAACAAATCATTAGAGACATACATTTAGCACCTCAAACTAGAAGAATGACAAAGAATGTGACTGAACATGGTATGTTTAGTTTAGTGCAACAAAGAATCAACCATAAAGACTTTTAGAATTGTCTGTTTGCATGTTTCTTATCACAAGTAGAGCCCAAAAAGGTAATCCAAGCATTACAAGATCCAAGCTGGATAGAAGCTATGCAAGAAGAGCTTCTGCAGTTCAAATTACAACAGGTTTGGACTTTGATGGATTTACCACATGGCAAAAAAGCTATTGGTACTAAATGGATCTACAAAAACAAGAAAGATGAAAGAGGTATTGTGGTTAGGAACAAGGCTAGGTTAGTTGCTTAGGGATACACTCAAGAAGGGGGAATTGATTATGATGAGGTTTTTGATTCAGTTGCTAGGATTGAAGCAATTAGGCTATTCTTAGCCTATGCCTCAATCAAAGACTTTGTTGTGTATTAGATGGATGTGAAGAGTGCATTTTTGTATGGCAAGATTGAAGAGGAAGTTTATGTCTGTTAACCTCCAGGGTTTGAAGATCCAGAGTTTCCTGACAAAGTTTATAAGGTAGAAAAGGCATTATATGGTCTACATCAAGCTCCTAGAGCTTGGTATGAGACACTATCTATTTATTTATTAGACAATGGATTTCAGAGAGGCAATATAGATAAGACTTTGTTCATTAAAAGAGTCAAAGGTAATATTCTACTAGTTCAAGTATATGTAGATGATATCATTTTTGGATCTACTAAGAAGGGTTTATGCATTGAGTTTGAGAAATTGATGCACAAGAAATTCCAGATGAGTTCTATGGGTGAGCTTACTTTCTTCTTAGGACTGCAAGTGACTTAGAAAGATGATGGGATTTTCATCAGTCAAGACAAGTATGTGGATGAAATTTTGAAGAAGTTTGGTTTTTCTACTATGAAGAGAGCAAGTACTCCTATGGAGACTTCAAAGCCATTGCTCAAAGATGCAAAAGCTAAAGATGTTGATGTTCACTTATGTAGATCAATGATTGGATCATTGATGTATCTAACAGCTTCTAGGCCTGATATAATGTTTGTTGTATGTGCTTGTGCAAGATTTCAAGTCACACCTAAAGTTTCACATCTTCATGCTGTGAAAAGAATCTTTAGATACTTGAAAGGTCAACCTAAATTGGGCCTTTGGTATCCTAAGGACTCACCATTTGACTTGGAAGCTTATACTGACAGTGACTATGCTGGTGCAAGTTTAGACAGGAAATCCACAACAGGAGGTTGTCAATTTCTTGGGAGGAGATTGATCTCATGGCAATGTAAGAAGCAAACTATAGTTGCCAACTCTACAACTAAAGCAGAATATGTAGCTGCATCTAGTTGCTGTGGACAGGTGTTATGGATTCAAAATCAAATGCTGGATTATGGATACAATTTCATGAATACCAAGATTTTCATTGACAATGAAAGCACTATTTGCATTGTTAAGAATCCAATGTTTCATTCAAAGACTAAGCACATTGAAATTAGACATAACTTCATCAAGGATTCATATGAGAAGAGATTAATTCAAGTGATCAAGATTCATACTGATCACAATGTTGCTGATTTACTTACAAAGGCATTTGATGTTAGCAGATTTCAATATTTGATTGCAAGTATTAGAATGCTTAACCTCTGAAGTATTGATTGAGGGGAGGTTAATTATGAAGTCTTGATTAATGAAAGGATGTTTGGAATAGAATGGAACAGCTGCTAAGGATGAAATTCAAGTTAGTGTTGTTAGAGTGACTTACTACTGGTAAGTATACTTAATGCTACTTGTGGCATTTAATACTGTTGTCAAAATAAAAAAATGTTGAACAAATCAAGTAGAAGTGGGTGAAAGGTCAGGAAATCCCACTGAACCCCAACACACATCCATAATTGTTTCACTGTCTAATCTTAAACCAATCACTGTTCTATCATTATCTTAACCCAAAAAGACTTAAAAACCTAGGAAAGCCAAAAGGCCCACTGAGATATCTCAGTCTAGTGGACCTATTCCTCTTGTAACAGATGAGACTGTCATTAAGGAGTAGGAAGACATAATGGAAAGGGCTGCCACTACTGCTTCTAGCTTAGAAGCAGAGCAAGATAGTGGTAATATAAATAGGACCCAATCCATGGCAACACTTAATGAGTATCTTCCTCATGGAATTGGCTCAGGTAGTGGTCCCAGGTGTTAAAATACCATATTGGGGGTGCAGAAGCTCAAATTAGGTTTGAGGCTGCATCTAAATAGTCTAATGATCTACCTCTCTCAAGAGTTAACACACTTAGAAGTGGGGAGGACAACATGAAACTAAAGGATTTGATGGAATTTTTTACCAAACTGTCTGTTAGGGCTCTTGTTATGTGATATAAAAATAGATAGAGTAAATTGGTGAGAAAAAGAAATGAGAGATATTATGAGATTAAAAACAGAAAGAGAGCTTGTGAGAGTCAAAATTCATGATGGAAATGCTTTTTGGAATGAAATTGGAGTTAATGCTGGTGTATCAAAGTTAATGCTGCTAAGCTTAAACTAACTGCTGCCAGTATTAGTTAATGCTGCTAAGCTTAAACTAACTGCTGCCAGTATTAGTTAATGCTGCTAAGCTTAAACTTACTGCTGCCAGTATTAGTTAATGCTGCTAGGCATAAACTTACTATTGTTGGTTTAGTTAATACTATTAGGCTTAACTTAATGTTGTCAGTTCAAGTTAATGTTGTTGAGGGTGATTTCATAAATACTTCGATTAAAGGTTTCAATCACTCATTCGATCGATTTTACACTTTGATATACTCTCTAATCATAAACCCTAACTCAATTTCATCTTTAATCCTCAAAACCCATCACAATGTCGACCCCAAAATTCGCTGAAACACATAATCTAGTCGCATTCTTAGATAAACCTGAAGAAAGTGAGGGGTTTAAACAAATCATTGATTTTCTGAATGCAAGTTCTATCAGATATGCGCTAACGGTGAATCCAACCATCTATACTACATGTATTGAACAGTTCTGGGCAACTGCCAAGGTTAAGACAGTTAATGGGGAACGTCAGATACAAGCCCTAGTTGATAAGAAGAGGGTGATCATCACTGAGACGAGTATAAGAAGTGATCTTAAGTTAGAAGATGCTGAAGGAACATATTGTCTACCTACTGCTACCATTTTTGCAGAACTGGAAAGAATGGGGTATGAAAATCTTACTCAAAAGCTTACATTCTATAAAGCTTATTTTTCATCCCAATGGAAATTTCTTATCCATACCATACTGCAATGCCTTAGTGCTAAGACTACAGCCTGGAATGAATTTAGTAGCACTATGGCATCTGCTATCATCTGTCTTGCCAAAAACCAAAAATTTAACTTTTCCAAGTACATTTTTGACAATATGGTGAAAAACTTAGAGGGTGGGGTTAAGTTTCTTATGTATCCAAGGTTTGTGCAAGTCTTCCTAGACAATCAAGTTGAAGGAATGACCAAACATAAAGGGATTTATGTTACCCCTTCCCACACCAAGAAGGTGTTTGCTAACATGAAGAGGGAAGGAAAGGGATTTTCTGGTAAGGTCACACCTCTTTTCCAAACAATGATGGTTCAAGCTCCAGAAGATATGGGTGAAGATTCAGCTGCTCCTACTGATTCTCATTCCACACCCATTATTACTCAACTATCATTATCTAAGCCTCAAAAGAAACAGTCCATAAGAAAACAGAGGAAGGACAGTGGTCCTACAGAGCCTATCCCCAATGAGGCTACTAATGAGGAACATGTATCTACCCCTTCCTATGATCTATCTCAAAGTGGTAAGGATAGACTACAACTGACTGGATTGATGAGTTTATGTACCAGTCTACAAGAGAAGGTTCTTGATTTGGAGAAAGCAAAGACTGCTCAAGCAAAGGAGATTGCTAGTTTAAAGAAGAGATTCAAGCAGTTGGAAAAAAGAAAGAAGTCAAGAAATTTAGGGCTCAAGAGGTTAAGGAAGGTTAGTTAAGCTAGCAGGGTAGAATCCTTTAATGATGTCAGTTTGGGTGCTCAGGAGGATGCATCCAAATAAGGGAGGAAAATAGTTGATCTTGATGATGATGAGGTGACCTTGATTGATGAGACTCAAGAAATAAATGATGAAGAGATGTTGTTTGATGTACAAGATGATTTACAAGGTGAAGAAGTTGTTGCTGAAAAAGAAGTTGCTGAAAAGGAAGTTAGTGTTGTTGATCCAGTTACTACTGCTGGTGAAGTAGTTACTACTGCTAATGTTGAAGTTACTACTGCCAATGCTCCAAAAACAACTATTGATGAGTTGACTCTGGCTCGAACTCTAATAGAGATCAAAGCAGCTAAACCCAAAGCTGTTAAAACTATTGCTACAACAACAACTACAACTACAAGACCCAAGGCTAGAGGGGTTGTAGTTCAAGAGCCAAGTGAATTCAAAATAACATCATCACCTTCACAAGCATCACAACTTCCACAGGCTAAATACAAGGTAAGGAAAAAATGGTTGAGCCTGAAAAGCCATCAAAGAAGAAAGATCAAATTGCACTTAATAAAGAATTGGCACTCAGATTGCATGCTGAAGAACAAGCAAAGTTGGAAAGAATGCAAAAAGAAAAAGTTGCACAAGAAGAAGCTAGCAAAGTAGCAATTATTGAAGAACTGGATAGAATTCAAGCTATGATTGAGGCTGATGAGCAATTAGCTGAAAGACTCCAAGCTGAAGAACAAGAATAATTCTCCAATGAAAAAAAGTCAAGAATGTTAGTGGAGATGATAGCTGAAAGGAAAAAGTTCTTTGCAGCACAGAGAGCAGCAGAGCAAAGAAGTAAACCATCTACCAAAACTCAGATAAAGAATAGAATGTGTGCATACCTGAAGAATATGAGTGGATACAAGCACAATCAGCTGAAAGGAATGATTTATGAAGAAATTTAGAAGCTCTTTGACAAAGCATACAAACTGGTAAATTTATTTGTTCATATGGATTCAGAGGTGGTGAAAAGCAGTGTGACAAGAACTAAAGGAAGTTCTAAAAGAGCAGGAGATGAGCTTGAATATGATAAATCAAAGAAGCAAAAGATAGATGAGCATGTAGAAGCTGAAAAATATGATGATCAAGAGGAGGAAGAGATGAAAAAGCATATTGAGATAGTTAAAGATGATGAGGTAGCAATTGATGCTATACCTCTAGCCACCAAACCTCCAATGATTGTTGAATACAAGATTGTTAAAGAAGGAAAGTTTGGATACTTTCAATTGGTAAGAGCTGATGGAAGTTCAAAAAGATACTTGTCAATGATTAAGATGCTTCAGAATATTGATAGAGAAGACTTAGAGACCCTCTGGAAGTTGGTTAAAGCTAGACATGGGAATACAAGGCCAGAGGAGGATTATGAAAGAATTTTATGGGGTGATCTGAAAGTAATGCTTGAACCTGACATAAAAAGTAAAGTATGGAGAAATCTACAAAGATACAAAGTGACTATTTGGAATCTGTTTGATAAATGTGGAGTGCACTTTTTGAGGTTTAAAAATCTACGTATCTTTATGTTGGTTGAGAAAAGATATCCCCTTACACCAATAACAATCACAAACATGCTGAACAAAAAGCTTCAAGCTGACCATTGGAATGAGATGTGTTATCAACTACTCAAGTTCATGACAAAGCAAGAAAAGGGTCAATGAATTGTTTGAATGCATTCTCCTGGTGATGGTGGAGACTTTTAATGAAGAAACTTGAAGATTCAGATGATGAACATCAAGTTTAGGGGAGGATTATTGGGTTTAAAAGACTTCAAGACATTCTTTATTGTTGGGTTTAAAAGACTTTAAGATATTCTTAGAGTTACTGCTGCTCAGGTATATATTAGTGTTGTCAAGCATAACTTAGTGCTCCTGGTAATACTAATAAAAATTATACTAAGTAGTTAGTACGGGTAGTATAAAAGTTACTACTGCTAGTTACTACTGTTAGTATAAAGTTACTACTGCTAGTAGAAGTTAAGACTGCTCATAGATGAAGACTGAAAATATACTAAGTAGTTACTACTGCTTGTACAAAAGTTAGTACTACTACTGTATGTTAGTACTGCTAATGTATGTTAGTACTGCTAAAGTAAACTTCTAAGTAGTTAACGTTGCTTGTGCTTAGTTACAAGTGCTGAGTGATTACTACTGTTGGAAGGATTATGCTGACAGAGATGAGATCAATAACATATCAGATAAGAGATAAAGATTGATTGAAGAACAAGAATACTTACGAAGATAAGTATTAGTTATTTGTAAAGAAGATATGTGTAACTTATTTGTTTAAGAGATTGCGTTTGTTTATAGAAAAGATTATGATAACTTAGGAAAGTATTGTAAGCCTTGTAGGACTCCTTGGTGTATAAAAGGAGGTCCTAGGGCATAATGTTAGATATCTTTGATATTCGTAGCTTCAAGGTTTTGTAAACCCTAACACTATTAAGAGTGTTCGTTTTATATTGAGGCTGAAAGTTTGATAAACTGTTGTTATTAAACTTGTTTGTTATTGTTTCATTGCTTATTCTTCTTAGTATCATAGACTAGATTCCGCATAGTCTTTGATATATTCAATCAAAGTTTCTACCATAGTTTTTTTGGATTTATTCAATACAACTAAGCCTTTTACAAGCTAAGCAAGATCTATTCAAGTGGGATCAACATAATGCACCGGACATTGTTTTCCCTTTCTTTCCGTTAGGAGTACCGCACTTACGGCATCTGTTGCACCTGCCAGGTATACATACAGCGTCTCTTCCTTCCTGGGAGTAGTCAGCAACGGGAGCTCCACTATGACTTTTTTCATTTCTTGGAAAGATTCTTCCGCTTCCTCCGCCCATCGCTATTCATCCTTGTTTTCTTTTGTTATGTTTTTTAAAGTGTTGAAGAACGGTAGAGACCTGTTAAGGGCGGCCAGCTTGCCTCTTAGACTTTGCATCTCCTTCAGAGTTCTAGGCGACTGCATATCTGCGATCGCTTTTGTCTTCTTTGGATTAGCCCGTATCCCTACGGAGGTGACCATATATCACAAGAACTTTCCCTCCTCTACCCCAAATAAGCATTTTTTTTCAGATTCAACTTCATGTTGATCTTCTAAAGGTTGTCAAATGTCTCGGCAATGTCAGCAATTATCACCTTCTCATCATTGCTTTTGATAACCATATCATCGCAATATGCTTATAGGTTCCTTCCAATTTACGACTGGAAAGCTGTGTCTACCAACCTGTGATACGTGGCTCTTGCGTTTTTGAGTCCGAATGGCATCTTTGTGTAGCAATACGTGCCTTGGTCCGTATAGAACGCGGTTTTTTCCTCATCGTCTTGAGCCATTTGTACTTGGTGATACCCCTTGTAGGCGTCCAAGAAACATTTATACCGGAAGCCTACTACGTACTCGATCTTTCTGTCAATATCCGGGAGGGGGTAATAATCCTTCGAGCATGCCGAGTTAATATTTTTGAAGTCTATGCACATCCTCCAGCTTCCATCCACCTTTTTTACCAACATCGGATTAGATATCCATGTGGGGTATTTCACCGGACGGACTATGATTGTCTTTAGCCATTCCTCTACCTCCTTAATCGTTGCTTGGCTCATGTTGGGAGCCAGAACCCTTCTTTTTTGGCAGAATGGTTCCATCAATGGGTTGGCATTAAGAACATGTTCTATGATCCTCTTTGGCACCCCCGTCATGTCGGATGGCTCCCATGCAAAGACGTCCATATTCTTATTTAACAATGATTTAAGCTGGTTTTTACATCCTTCGAAAAGGTTTTCGCCGGCCGTTACCAGTTGTTCCGGGTAAAGCGGGTTAACGAGTATTTCCTCTGTCAAACCCACTTCTCCTGGTTCTACCTCGGCCAGAGGGGTGTTTTGGTGAGTCTCTTTACAATCATCTGTTTCTTCTCCAGTCTTCTGCACTCAGATATTATCACTATTCGAGTAACCAGCGTCGCGATTCCTTTTGGGGTAGGAAAATTTACCATAGAGTGTATCGTCGAGGAAACCGCTCGAAGGGTCTTTAGACATGTTCTTTCGAGTATGACATTATAAGGTGAGGGGGCTCTGATGACCGTGAACTTCATCATCACCCTTCTGAACAAACCCCCATCTCCAAAGACTACTTCCAGCTCGATCTTCCCCATCGGTTTTACCTCCCCGGCAAAGCCCACCAGGTCTGTCTGTGTGTCCTTTAGCCAAGACTTCATCGCGAGACTCATGTTTTCAAAGCAATGTTCAAACATTACCTCTGCTGACGCCCCCTGGTCTACATATATTCTGATTACCATGTACCCCTCCATAACAACCTCAATAATGAGGGGTTCGTCCGAGGCGTCCTCTGACGATACTTTCGGAAAGACAATAGGTGCTTTCATCCAGTTTTCTTCTTTCTCTACCGATTTTCTCTTTCTTTCGTCTAGCCAAGACTGTATCATATTTATGACCTTATCTTTTCCCCGTCTCTTCCTTTCGGATTTCCCCGTCCTCTCTGTCGAACGTCTTTGTGTAAGTGATTGAGCTTTCCCGACACTAGGGCTGATTCTAGCTGTCTGCTTAATTGGAAACAGTCGTTGGTGTAATGTCCCCTTTCTCTATGGTACTCACAATATCTATCTTGATTTTCTTTCTTTGGTGGGAGTTGCATGGGTCTGGGTGGCTGCAAGTTTAGCTAGAGCTCAGAAGCTAAGATCTCTTTAGGTTGCTTGGTGAGCGAACTAAGGTTAAGCCTGGGATGATGGTACCCCTGATGGTCTCCTCTCGGAACCTGATAGGGGACCTAGGAGCGGTAGGGAGCAAGCCCATCTCTGTTATTGAATGTGTTCCTGCCATCGTTCCTTCGTCTATTTACTCTGTATCCTCTCCTATGAAATTGATCTTCCCTTTTGCTGACCGGAACTGCCAACTTTTTTTGATGCCTCAGATACCTCACCCTTAGGTAATTTTGTGTTAGCAGAGCCTCCTCTGATCTCATGAAGTCATCTAGTCTAACCATCATCTCATCCACCATTTTTGGTACTTTGTCGGAATATCGTTTAGCTAATTCCGGGAATTTATGGGCATCCATAAATGATGATATTCTCATAACCTCCGGCACACCTTCGATAAAGCCTGTCTTCACAATCCATCTTTCCTTGAAAGCGATCAGGGTTTCATTTACTTTTCTTACTACCTTAGTTATCTCTGTTGGGTCTTTAAAACATGCTCTCCTTGTCGAGAACCCAGTCGTGAACCGTTCTCTAAGCTCCGTCCATCCGTCGATGCTACCAGCCGGGAGGTGTTCTAACCACTCTCTTGCATTACCATCCAGAGTTTCCTGGAACATGCGGCACTACACCGGCATGGGCCACTCTCCTGAGTTTGCTGCGGACGAAAACCGACTGAGATGATTTTCTGGGCCCGTACTTCCATCGTACAATTTAACATTGGTCGGCATCTTGAACTCCGGACCAGCGAATTCTATGATCCTCCGCGTCAATGGGGTCTTTACCGTTTCTTTGAAGGGGTTTTTTAAGTCAGCGTCCACTACTTCCTTCCCCGTTACGACAGTACGGACACTGGTTCCATCCTCATCTTCATCAAAGTTCAAATGTATCGGAGAAACGTTACCCTGACTATTGTGTTTCTTTACCAATGACCTGAGGGCCGATAGGCATCCCTCAATTTGTTCCTTGGTGGTGGGAGGAGTGGTTTCATCGCCATCCCTGGAACCTCTCCCCAGGAGGGTACCAGAGGAACCCGCCATCCTAATACTTTGGTAGATAGAATTTGGGTCCTACGGATGGCACCAATTTGTTGAAGTGAATATGCGTACTTTAGAGAGGTCCTTCGGACTTGAAGCGTCAAGGTCCTTCTGGTTCCTGTAGGGTACCAAACAGACGCGTTAGCCTCGCCCCGGGTGTGACCCAGGACCAAGATCCGGCGTAAGGATAAGTATCGGGTTATACCGGAAGGTTAATGTAAATAAATGTAGTTCAGAATGCAGTAAATGCTACTTGTAAGAGAGTAAATGAGTGGTATTTAAACTTACTGAGGAACAGTGCCGATGTGTCTGTACTATTATAGAACTGTAGAGCATGGTGAGCCGAGCTATGCCTAGGGTTCTTATCAGGTGTCCTTCGGTGTATCTTCCGGGTACCTCCGTCGTCACTTAAAAAAAACATAAATGATACCTGATCAAACTTAAATAACACCGAATTACATTACTTATGCCTCTTTCTTAGTTGCTGATATCTGAATCATCTGATCAAACTTGAATAACAATGAAGTGCATTACATATTTACATGTTACACGGATTGATCCAGATAGTAGAACATGTTGCATTATGAGACTCAGATATAATTTTTGCATGTAGCTTTTCTTTTTATTTCAAGAAAACAGAATTGATACCAACAGAATTGACTATCATATCAAACAGATATGCCATGTACAAACTATGGATGAAAATACAAGTAACAACATATTAGCAAAACATTTTATGACTTCTATTAAACAAAACAAAAAAGCTATTACAGACACCCAAAGAGAAAAATAATACCATCTTGGGTTTTGCTAGTTGTTAATATACTATCTATATATGTTAGGGGACTGCACTTCTATAAGGGGGGGCAAAATTGTGAGCCTAAACCTAACTTCGTTTTTTTTTTGTTCTTATTTTTCACCTTTAAACTTCCGATCACAGCCTAGCTATTAAACCACATTGCTATTCGCTTCATTTAGTCAGTTTCGAGGCTCGTTGTTATTAATTGGAGGCTTTCTTTTAGGCTTCTTGAATCCACCGTAATCCTTTCTCATCAATTGCATAACCTTTTTGTCGGCTGCTTCCAGTAGCTTTCTCCATTCTTCACTCTCGTCTTCATCAGAAACGATCGTGTTTGTGTTCAAATTCGTGGAACTTGCACTAGATACAGAACCTTGTTTTTGTGAGCTTTTGCAAGGACTTGTTTTCGTTGTCTCCAAAGTATCTTCTTGTCCCTGAGACAAACACAATAACATGTCTTAGTAATATGTCCAAATATATTTCAATATACGTTAGCATATATGTATGCAAGCGCAAACTCAGACATGCACCAAGTAACTTACTTGGTTATTCAGTAACTTTTGTGGTCCTTCCTTTGCAGCATTCTTATCTGTTCATCAAAATAAAACAAATTAAAGGAAGTTAATCCCATATAGTATTACACATTAAGCTTATAATAAACTAATCCATGCCTAACACATCTTTTAACGTATAAACTAAATTAGTTACTGATTACTATAATACTTTCTCCGTGTCCAAAAAAGCTAGATGTTCAAGGTCTAATTTTATATTTGGAGCTTCAAAATTTGTTGTTTTACATAAAATATGTTATATATACATCAAGAATATATACATGGTTTCTACGCCTAGTTTCTTTAGGTGTAACACCAATAGTTAGTTTGAATACTAACCATACTTAAAAAACTACATGTAGTAGACCGCAGTAATCACTCGATACAGAAACATATTTAGAAGTGCATATTCTCCATCATATTAAGCATAGATTATGTACAAGATGTAACTTAAGATCATATAAAACGTCGCTAGTAATCACTTAACGGGATCAATCTATAACTAAATTAAGAATTAAAGCAGTAGTTAGTAATATATGATTGCCTTTTTTCAATTATTTCTAGGAGGGTGGCGTTTTGCCATATGCTGATAATCAGCGGTGAAAACAAAACCTGCTTCCACATTCAACTTCTTGACATGATCACCTGTGCTTGATCTTGAAACAATTTCTCTAGTCATTCCCATTTTCCTTCCACCGATGATTCTCATTTCATTTGATCCGCCACGGAGACCTAAAGTTCCAGCAACGAGTTCCTGAAGTTCAAACGATAAGCATTAACCTTCTAAATACGAGACATGTTGGAATATAGCACATATATAACTATTAACTAACCTCCTAAACACTAGACAACACAAAAGATGAAAGCTTGCAACACTATACATGTACAAGGCCAAGATTAAATGAAGAAAATATGTACAAATGTTGTTAACTAGAGTTTAGTGTCAAACACTCTTTTAAAAGATACGAACACAGAACGGTAGGATATGATGATAAGTATACTTTGTTAAAGATTGGCACTCATCATAACCACTATAGGTATAAAACATTTATCGGATACTAGTTAGATCAAAGACAACTTTTTATTGTAATGTTTACTGGCCATACAAGAAAACTACCTTGCTAAGGGATGCATCATTCTCTCGAGTCTCTTCGAGTGAACGTCCTTCAAGTAATCTCCTTTCTAGCAAAGAGACAAGTGAAAGAAAATTGTTGGTGACCAGTACACAAAATAATTAAAGAATGAGAAAGCTAGGAAGAGTGAAAGATGTATTAAGGTATGAAGTACCTTGATGATGAACAGCACCATGTACAAAAAGACTTTGCAGTGCAAATGAAGCAACAAGAGCGAGTATCAAGACTTGAAATCTTATGAACACCATGGCTAATAGATTTTTAGGGTTTTTTCTTGTTATTATTGATATTCTGATTTTTAAAACCTGTATTTAAGACGATTGTGTGTTGATGTAAAAGAGAACAGAAGGGTTATATTGAGAAGAGCATGAGGGATTTTATAGACAGTTTAAAAGGCTACAAGTCCAGTCAAAACTAGGGTTCCAACATGACCGTCGACACTAAAATATATGTTTTCTAGAAATGTGCACAACTTTGAGAGAATCAATATCTTAAAAGTTAAAAAAAAAAACATGGTGTGTAAATAAATCTTCTTTTCCCACTTGTTAAACGTATTTAGTGTATTTATCTAATACAATTCTTATTATACTTATCAACTTGGTTATACTTATGAGTTATAAGTGCGTAAATAATGTTTACATTTCTGAGTTTGAAAAAAGAATCTTTTAAGTCTTTTTTCATCAACTTTGACCATAAATATTTTTGTTTGTGTTATATAATATTGAACGAAAATTATACCAACGAAAAATATATTCAAAACTCTATCCATTCATATATCTTGCATCAAGTATCATATAATATAAGAAGAAATCATTATGGTCAAAGTTGAAGAAAAAAGACTTTGAAAAAGTCAAGTGGACACTTAATGTGGGACGGAGGGAGTACTATGTTAATGATGTAACAAGCTATTTTAAATGTAAGCTTAACAATGACAAAACTATAGGAATTAATCAACCTCTAGCAATCACAATATGTTCTATGAGGGTTTGTCATTATTTTAAATCAAAGATAGTAAATTTACCTAAGCTAGTTAAACATTATAAATCCAAAAGATTATTTCGTGTTAATTTTAAAATAGGTCAATTGCAAATGTAAGTGATAGTGTCCAAGTCTAGTTTGGTTATATTGTTTATTTTTAGTAGTATGATTTACGACCTATTAGCCGACTACTCAATAGGGTTTGATCGAGCATATACCACCACATAGACTTAAACCGGGTTAAAATCAGTCATATTCGAGAAGGTTTGCGTGACCATTTCAGTATTATTTGCAGCAGTTAAAATTTGAACTTCTGACTTCTTGCACTTTAGTTTAGTGATAATAGTCTAAAGTTTTACCAACTTGGCCAACCATGAATGGTTTGGTTTGGTTATGTTTTTGTTTCCTCTTTATTTCGATTTTCATGTAGGTCTTTAAAAGCTGCAAACTAATACATGTACTTAGCTAGGTCACTTACAAATGATACTTTGTTTTTTACACAAGAGATTTACATGTTTTGGTTTATTGAAGTATCCACCCCAGTAGTGACAACACTGATAAATTTTATGCTATAGAAAATGTGAAATTAAAAAGTAACTATTATTAACCAATGTTTAACCAACTAGTAGTAAATAAATAATCAAGCATTTAAGTATGAGTGTGTGACAAATTAAGAACACATGGAAAGTACAAATATTTTAATTGAAAATAGGGTCAATATATGAAGCAATGGTCATTAGAGTCAGAGATTCGACTTATTTATCAATCTTTGAATCAACTTCTTCTTTGGATACTTGTTTACTGCCTAACTTTAATTTTGTTTTGTTTTAGTTTTGAAAATTACACGATATTTATATAGTTTCTGACAACATTTGAATTTACATTTGTAGTATTTCCATGCATGTCTTGGTACTTATATTATTTCATCACTTATATATATATATTTTAGTTGCATGTACGACTAGTTTTACTCGATACAGTAAAAAGAAAAGTGGTATTGACCATCTGTTACCTTCTTTAAAGATATTTAAGTTCTTAATTCACTTTAATTTGTGTTTGCTTGCTTTCTTGGCTATCTTTCGTTCCGTCAATAGTATTTACAACTTACATGTCTTGCACTAAAGACATGTGAAATATAATGTTCGAACTGACTCAACGACCAGCTGGAACTACTGTCCATGCGCTTTATTTATGTGACCAATTCGTTTACATTAGTCATCTCCTCAATTTGAAACCATAAGAAATTCCGAGTTGTTTGTTTTTAAGACCATCCGTAATAGATGACCTATGATCGAGTCTTCACTGCCACCTTGGCATGCAACACGTGTGCTACATTATTAAGGTGACTCATTTAGAACGCGTCGAAAGCTAGAAAATGGAGAACTTGGTGGGGTATATTTGGATTTAAATGGGGTATGTTTTGATGGTAAAGTTAGTTGTTTTATTATACTAAATTGTTCGTGATGTTAATTGTAAAAGAGAAAGTTGAGATGACTCTAAAATATGACGATAATGAATGTGGTTTTGGTGGCCTAAGAGCACTCGGTGTAGTAACGCCGGCAACGGCGTTGGCCGGCGTTGTCCGGCGTTACTACACCCCACCACCGCGTTGCCCAACGGCGTTGGGCTCGGCATTGGCGTGGTTTTAAAAAAAAATATTCTATTTT